>MVJL01008971.1:0-111409 GCA_002156465.1 Macrocentrus cingulum | reverse complement strand
TGTCCAAAGGTACGTATACACCTTTATTTGTTCCTTTATTTGTTTATAATTATTACAGACTGGTAAATGAATATAATTATTGTGAAAGACTGTAATTAATATTCTGAACTATCCCGTTAGTTATTATTAAACTTTTTATATAGTTTATTAATAATAAATATAATAAGTTGATGATAGATTTTACGAAATTAAATAGAAATTTTTCTTATTATTGTTTAAATTGAAAAAATTTTAAAACTACGTGACATCAGCTTTTTTTCTTTTTCATCCGTTGAATTTACGTGATTTATTTCAATTTATATTGAATATTTATTTTCGTAAAATGCCACAATCTTGTCGATACCGTATAAATCCCGTTTAAATTATAAATAAGAAAAAAAGAAGAAAAATTTGCCCATATATAATTGAATTATATTTCGTAATATTTTCACGAAACAATCAATAATAGTATACAGTATAATAAATAAAAATATTTTCGCTTGGTTTGAAGAATGAGAAAAATTTTTTTTTCTTGCTAATATAAAATGTTGCATGTGCTCTTCTATTTATTTCGACGTTTTTCTCGACGTCCCACGAATGATAAATCGCTTGACTGAAGGAGGAGGATTATCCATCTTTGAACACGAAGAGTATAAAAAAAAAAACTTGAAACTTGGCACATGACGTGCTTGTTAAACTACATTTCAAGACACTTTTTTTTTTTTTGTATTCTACAGCTGAGATTGTAATTTTTTTTCATCTATAGCGCATCTCGTCTAGAATTACGACAAACTCTCTACCGCAAGCGTCATAACGCGAGTGCATCGTTGACACACGAGAACGACAAAACACGAGGAAGCTTAATTGTATCGCTCGACATTTATAAACGACTTTCGTGTTATAGAGTATATACGAAAATTGATGGGCTGATCACGCTTGTCGATATTGCCACGCGTCTGTTCGATCGTTTTGACGACAAATTGATCGCATGCAAACGCGAGGACAGAGGTTAAAAAAAAATAGAGAAATTAATTGCAAATCTGGTATATATAAGATTGATAAAAAAAAAAAAATTCGGCAATAATTAAACTCTCGAGATTTTTTTTTTCAATTTAAATATTCATTAAATGCCCATAAAGTATCGAAAGTTTCTTCACATGCAAATATACACATATATGAACGAAATAAAAATCATTGTACATTGGGAAATAAATAAAATATGTATTAAAAAAGTTTCAAATGCATGAGTTGAAATGCTAACAAGGCATTTAAGTCATCTTGAATATTCAACGAGAATGAAAACGTTTGAGTCCGGCAGTTTGGCCCACGTGCACGCGGCTGGCCCGTGTGGATACTCTCATACGAATCCACGAATTAATGACCCGAGAGACTCACCACATATCCCTCTATATATATAGTATAAAGTTTGTAAGTTGTGATTACTGTAGAATTGTTCACTCTTGTGAATGTTGGATAGAAAAAAAAAAAAAAACAATTATGTTCCTCAAAAAAATTCAAATTATAATTTGGCATTTTTACACCGGTTACTATTTTGTGAAATTTCGTTTTTTTAATTATTATTTAGTGACATTTGAGCTCAACTGTTTAATATACTGTTCATTATTCACTGATTTTCATTAATTAACTACTGCACTGGACATTTTAATCGCCGTTTTAACACACTTCCACGATTGACATTTCTCTAATTTTCTATACTGACGTCCAATCAAAGTATAATTATATTTCGTTTGATCGACAGTTTCAATAGCTTTCTCATGAATTATCACTGATTGGTAATTTTTATTTTTTTTTCTAATAATTAACGATAAAACTAAAAAAATTAGTAAAATTTTTCTACAAAAATAAAAGTTTGCCCGATAAAAAAATAAATATAAAAATTAACATCCGGACTATACAATTAAAGGGAAGAAAAAAAAAATGTTGAAATCCAATTTTTCAGTTCTTGATGTTTATAAAAATAAATAAATAAAAAAGTATTTCACATTCATGAGCTATTTAATTTTAGAAAAATCAACATTTTCACTCGACTGCTTTCAGTTTACAATTCAGTAAATATTCAAGATTTTTTTCTCATGCTTAAAAGTATTTATTCAGTACTCTCGTGTGATTTTATCCAGTGCTCTATTCTACGAACAAAAAACCCTGCCCGAGAGAAATAACAAGACATTGAGAAAAGAATTTAAAATAAATAAAACGAAAATAAATAAATAAATATACATCCACAAATTTGTATATATAAAAAAATATATATATATCAAGGTGACGAATAATATTCTACAGTTAACGAAAAAATATTCCAACATGCGGCGAATTGAATGGTGAGTGAGTGTGCGGGCGATTGGAGAGTAAACACAAACGGTTGAAATGATCTCTTGCTGTGTGAAAGCGTTAATGAGGAGAAGTAAAGCGAACATTTCGCCAAGGGCTTCAACAAACAGTACACCACGACCCCGTGACCTCATTGTGAATATTACTTAGCTTTCTGAGAGGACATGATCGTATATATATCTGGACACTCCCATTGGCTGATTTGTGTGTGACGAGCAGCGGAGAAATCAGCCTAATGAGGCGACAGGAAATTACACACGGTTATTGGCAAATCGAGTGCATACATGAGCTTTATATAGACCCAGTTCTTCCCGCCCGGATCCTCAAATAGATCAGGTAGTTTATTCACAACAAAGGAGCTTCAACCTCGATTAACGCTATAATGAACTCGCGACTGTGTTAAAAAATAAAATCAGACAAAAAAGAGAACCTGTGAATTTTCGTGGCATATTAACAATAGAAAATTAACCGTTAAAAATAATTTTGTAAATTTTTTTTCTTTATTTTCCCCCCCTACTTCATAGGTCCCATTTTTATCGCGCGGTATTGACACTAATACGGTAAACATGTAAATTGAATTAGCTTGAGCCCTGCACATTTTTATACGATTATTAGCGACGCTAAATGGCCGTACAATAAGAAAATTTATAAAATTATTTTAAAAGAAATTGAAAAAAAAAAAAAATACACACAGTAGTTAAAAAAGCATGTAAACAACGTATATGCTTGAATATCTCATTACGCGACGCACCTGTACATTCCAAGATCGTCGATCAATTCGTATGTAAATGTAAAAAAAATTTTAGTATTAATTAAGATAAAAATACTGAGGATAATAGTGAAAATATACTTATGAGATTATATATAAGTACAGTGGATTATAAGGTACACGAATGACTGGTAGTTTGTAAGGTAAATAATGATAAATGTATGATGATCAAATTGTTAGTGAGTGATTATCATGATGTGTAAATCACATAGGGTGTAAGAATTATTATTCAAAGATGTTGGAATCATGAAATAACTATTGATGTATATAATGACGATAATAATTTTTTGTTGAAATTCAGTTGTATCAAAGTTCATAAGACAAGTAAAAAAAAAAAAAATTCATTATTTGTGAAAATCTTTTTAGAATATTTTTTTTTTCTACCCTGTCTATTTATTCCCCTTAAAATTCATTGGAAAATTAACATATTAATTTTTTTTAACACTTATACAGTCACTTTTTTTTATAAGCTACTCAACGAAAGGATAACAATTATCAAAAATTTTTAGTGATGTTGTTAAAAGTGTGGGAAAAAAATTTTTTTCTCTCAATTATTTAACATATGCTATTTTTGTAATTTTTTTTTCTATTCAGAAGACTTGAATTTTTATTAGAAAAAAATTTTTTCGCGATAAAAAAACCCTCAAAATTATATTTTCCTAAAAAATCATGTTTAATTGATGCTTCAAACATTTTTTGGATAAATAAAGCAATTTTTTTTAGTAAAAATGTTCAAATATCCCAAATTCATAAGAGCTTATTGATCTACTGAGAATAACTATAAAAATCAGTTTTTTCGACGTTTTAATTGATTTTGAATTGAATGAAACATACATTATGAATTTTTTTTGTGTTCTTTAGAAATTTTCAAATCAATTAACTTTTTTTTTTTAATCAATATTTTGGTAAATATATCGAAAAATGATGAAATATAATTTTTCTACCGTTTACTTAGTTCTTAATTCTTCCTTTTAATAATAAAGATTATGGCGTTTGATGATGGGGTATTCTTGATTTAATATAATAAAGCATTTTACGATAAAGCTATCGGATGCGGTATAATCTATAACCCTGACAGCTGGGCAGTTCAATACAGGGGCAATTCTGGTGCTTCAATAATATCGATAAGTAGTGTAGCACCATGAAGTAAACTCACGGCTGGACATAAAAGCCCTCTACTACTGGCGCTAGTAGTAGTAGTCAATATTGCTAGTTTGTTGAGAGTAAACTACGAGCGTCTCTGATCATAAAATACGCAGGTACTTTGTGGACAGGTTGCACCTGACCTCGACACGTTTATACGGCATGTTGTAAAACCATCAGCGCGGATGATTTTGGGCATAAAGGCGCGTTTACATCGGAGCTCATGCCCTCACTCAGCAGAATATACCACAAATGACTCCTTTTTCTTCGAAAACAAATGAAAAAAATCTACTTGTTATTTTTCCCAACAAAATATTCATGTCATTTATTTACTTATATATTTTTATTTCCAGATTTATTTATTTTAATAGTAAATTTATGTATTTGGAATTTCTTGCGAAGGAAATGCCATGGATTGACCTGAATTTGCGCCTGGGAAAAATGAGACGCTATACCTTGGTGAACCTATATTGCCTGTGTCACAATCCCCTTTGGATATAAAGTATATTTAGAGCATTTTTTTCCTGCTTAAAAAAGGATTATGTAAATAATTGCTTATTAAATGTATGGGTGAATTAATAGGCCATTAGGGTGAACGTTTTTCGCCCTATTGTCAGTTTTATAATCTTATAATTTACCTTTTTTAAGTATATATAATTATAATATATTTTACTTTAACAGGAATTCATAGGAAAAGTAATTAATACGAAATGATTAAATAAATAAGAGGAAAAAACGAATTTTTTAAGCTTTTATACGGATTTAATGCTTGATAATATGTTATTAAAACAGAAAGAAGTTTTTTTTTTTCGGCATAATCACTTGAAGGGTGCTCAGTTGATTAGGCCATTGCACCCTAAAGTCGTAGGGATTTTTTAAAAATTATTTCCATCTCTCTGGAATGGATAGAAAAATCGCAAGACAATTCGTCAGGATTTTAAAAAAAAATCTCTAGTTCAGTAGCCAGAATTTAATTAAATAAATTTTTTTCTCGATTTTTAAAGTGTCGAAAAACCCCCGGGATATCGAGCTGTTGGGATTTTGTTTAAAATGAATTTTAATAATAAGAATTTTAATTTATAAAAATAATTTTGAGTTTAATTTAATACTTTTAGGGCAGACAATAAAATACAAAGAAAATAGATAAAAATAATAACAATGACTAAAATAAAATTATATAATTGATAAAATAATTTAGAATTCTATACTCAACCGATTAATATATTTATCTATTCAGATATCTTTCAAAGTAATTTTAATAATTAATAAAAACATTAAGTGCTCAACACATAAAATTCGTCTTTTTTTACTGGTAGTAAGAATAAAACATCTTTTTAAAAGTAGTAATAAACTCTTCAAAGTTGAATTTCATTCCAAATTTACTGCTTCAAATTTTTAATTGAATTAATATAAGTTAAAAATTCATAGAAAAGTCAATGACACAGATAGAACAGTGACTATTTTCAAAAGTCGTAGTCATTTTTCATGCTAATATAATTTTTACGCTGACAATATATCAAGCAGAATTGAATTAAAAATTAGTTGAATTAGTTAATAAATATATTCTCACATAATCAATACTAGGTGAAGAGAATCTAAATATTCCATCTTATAAGTAATTAAACAATTCATTTTTCATGATCTGTCTGATCGACTATAGAATAAATATTTCCCGCACTCAGGTTGGAAAATGTCAGTTAAACATATGATTTGCAAGTGTCTGAAATAAAACTCACAAATAATATATATTAGAAAAGTTTTCAAGCGAATTATCGAAAGAAATCACAGAGTAAATATTTACTTGTGTTTGAGGGAGGAAAAAAATCATGACGTTGATATTATGTCCGAAGAAATAACAGTCTCTCTGGCGCAGTTTGAAAATTATTATTCCTCGTCATTTCTGACGGCCAGGTATATTCCAGCTTGAAAATAGTCATTGTGGGGCTGCGGCTGCTCTAGCTTGTTGAATTGCAGACATTATATGGCAGACCCTCTAGTTATAGTCTCCTACTGCTCACGCATCGTCATTACTATGTCTAACGTTATGTTCCACACGTCGTAACGTATATGCATATCCACGAATTGTTGCGTGTGGCATAAATTTAATTATACCTGAATGAAATAATTGTTGGACTATAATTATGATGATACATCCGGCACATTTGCGTTTTGCATACTGCGTCTGGCTTGCAAAACTCACGTATTTTACAATTTGGATAATTTTACGAAAGTATTATTTATTAAAGGGCATTATTTCCCAACATATTATATTGCTCCCACAAATTAACGGCTAGCTCTCTACATTATACCATTTATTTTTACCCCCTTTAAATTACTCGCCAGCGAGTTTCTGAAGTATACATGTGCATCAACAAGCAATTTTTGTTGAAAAACAACAAAATGCATATGTACATATAGAATATTTTGCTCGTAAAAAATGTTAAAAAATCAAAACTAAAGAAAAAAAAAACTTGAAACATATTTAATGGTGTTTTATTGGCTGAAAATTGAATTTTTTTTTTAACAAAAAAAAAACACGAAAATGATTTTTTTCGGCTCTATATTATTTTAAATTTTAATAAAAACGTGATTTTAAATGAGAAAAAAAGTTGTTTTTTTCTCTTTTTTTCAATGTCAATCAATTAAAAAAATTTTATTTATATTAATTTCTTAATTTTTTTTTTTTAAGTTCATGGACTTTAACTATACTGATTTTTGTAAAAATGTTAATAGTAATAAAAAATAATCTCTTAGGACACTTGAGATTTTCACGAGGTCTTTAGAAAAGCTATGACCTATGCTAAATTTCACTGCTTCTCCATTTGTGCACGAGTAATCGTAAAACGACAAGCATAGGATCTTTTTTACAATGGAAAATAAAAATTTTTAGTTGCTCGAAGACAGCAGTTAGATTTATGGATGATGAAAAGCATGCTTGTCGTCGTGGTACCTGGACTTTTGGTTGGAAAATAGAGTGGAGGCATTTCGTGCAAATTTTTATTCAGCAGGTTAAAGAGGCAGTTGTGACAGAATGTTGAATTAATAAAACGACGACGCACGACAACGATAAAAAAAAGGGCTAGGCTAGGTGAATCCGGCAAACACACCGTTAAAAATGTATAATCAACATTGATAATTCATGTAGCTGCGGGACAGAAAAGCAAACGAAAAAATTACTCTTCTGAACAGTACATATATAGATATAAAATATGTATTACATGCTGCACAATGTTGGTAATTTTCACTCGAGCATTCAGCGGTTTATTATCACGAGTGAAAATGCATTTTAGGTGGTAGTTTTCTGTTACGAATGGAGCATTTCTTCTACCTTTATTGGCCATTTCTTTAATTCGTTTTGAATTTATGTAACATACAAGAGACACTGCGGTTTCATTTATTCCACCAACTGTGGTAGCTTTTATGTTTTTGAATCATCGCGAGCAAATAATATAAAAAATATTCTATATTTCCAAATATGTTTTTTTTTTTTAATTTCCAGCTCTATGAACACTACTTTGTGTTTAATTCAATGTTTGAACTCGAAGTAAAATTAACTCATTGTTCAAACCAAAACGTTGGTAACTACTTTTCTTTTTACGTTTAAAAAAAATTCCCTTACAATGTGCGATGAATGTATTTTCGCAGAAAAATCGCGAAGAAATATTCAACAATCTATTTTATTCGAATATTACAATGTTTAGGGCGTGAAAAATGAGATTTGATCAAGTAGGATAGAAATAAATCAAAGTTGATCTACTGAGATCAAAATTTTGGGAATTTTTCTTTCTCAATTCATTTCATTACATGTATACGGAGATCTAAGTTGATGTAACACGTGATATCTACATTCATGCAAGTAGATCTCAGTAGATGTAATGAAATCTATGAACGATTCAATATTTTAGAATCTACGAGAGAGAAGATCCGGCAAGATCTCTGCTGATCACCAGAGATGTAATAAGATCTCAGTGTGTATTAATAATTTATAATAATAATAGGAATAATAAAACCATTAACAATCGTGTGGTTATTAATGGTTTTTTTAAAGCATTGTCCGATATTTTACCAACTTCTCTTTCAAAATTTATTCCAAATGTATGTGTCAACTATCATCAGACATACAAATCAAGATGATGGTCGAGCAGTCTCAACGTCAAGCAACAGATCAATGAAGTTGAGCACACACGAGGAGGTTCCGTGCTTGGATGGGTGACCGCGGAGTTCCGAAAGTTATTTCGTAAATTCGATATTCAATTTTTTTTTCATCAAGTCGATTATTCTTCACATAATGCAACACGTAAAAAATAATATTTTCATATAATATTTAGGTTATCGACTAAAATAAATATTTATTACATCTCCACACATCTAATGAGATCTAATTCAATCATACCAAAATTTTGATCAACGTTAATCTCAGGCTTTTGATATATCACACGAATATCTCCAATAGTTGCCGATACTCTTTAAAACGACTTCAAGGGGTTGCTGATTTTGCTATACGTATTTTTTAAACTCTAAAATAACTCTCAAAAAATTCCATCGTGAACTAGAACATTAAACAGCATATTATATAATTATTTTCAGATATTTTTCAGTATAAATTAAAAAATGTATATTATCGTTTATCGATAGGTTATCGGATAAAAATATAATTAAGCTGCCAAATGAAACATTATTCGCGTTGATGCATCAATAGAATATGATTTCAGCCGAGTCACTAAATACTACATTAGAATTTCAACACCAAAAAACGCGTATCATGGCATTTGATGGTCGATTTTTCACACTAGTCACGAAAATATCTCACCAAACGCTGCTATCTGGTATCATTCAAATGAGTATGATGAAATCACAATAAAGTTATGAATCCTGGGCTGGAGGGTGCATTATTGTGACTGGGGGAGGTATATTATACAACAGAGACATTACCTACTGCAGTGATGCTTTGGAGTGGTTGAAAACCCGCGGGTGCGACAGAACTATTTGCCCGCGCTTCAAATTAGCATATATAACACTCGTCAGAATAAATGCTTATCTTGAAGTAGCCCACTCTTTGGAATATAATTAAATTAATCTATTCATTGTGCATGCTGCTTTAATTGTCGAGTTTTAATTCACTAAAATGTCTGCAGCCTGATTCACCGCGATGATGAAGAGTAGAGGGGAAAAAACGAAAAAGTTGGCTGTACGCGACAGTCTGGTAAGAGAATGACCCAATTGCGCGTGAGTGACTTTTTCATTGGTGCCACTCAATTTTTCTCGATTCTCTTTTGACCCAGTATACCATCGAAAATCAATTTTTTCGCGTTGCACACACTTGTGATATATCTATGCGAATAAATGTGTCGCGGCGCTTCGAATATCAACGAACAAACCTCTCGGGTGATTTATTCCTGGTCGTCCCACGCCCGGAGCTACGCAAGCCGCGAAAATTAACACAGGTGAAAGCTTCACTTTACTTCGTCAAAATTGATTCTCGCAACCGCGCGCTACCAGCCAACCGTATCCCAGCGCGAAAAGCGCCGCCGCATCCTGCGGGACTCTTGCCAGAGTGTGATCATCGGGGGACGAAACAAATTAGCATTTAGACGGGTTTGCGCTGTGGAAAAAAACCTTTATATCTATCTTCATGTACTTAAGCTTTGCCACGGCATTTTAGACTATGACAATCATTCCAAAATATGGAAGCGAAAGTTGAAAAAATCGCTACTTACCTTTTTTTTGCTGTTTTTTTTTTTTTTTTAAATTATGCGAGAGAATTTCATAAAAATCCAATACTTTCAGTAGGAAAAAGTCCTAGTTTATATTTTGTTTTTAATGCACAGAAATTTTAGAAAATTGAAAATAATTGAGGAGAAAAATCCGAAATTTTTTTTCATAAATTATAAATTTTTTATAACAATACCGAAAAGAAGTGTGCTTTACGGCTTCGCCATGTGTTTTTTTTTCTTGTAAATAAAAATTTATTGACAGAAAGAATATTGAAACTGTAAAAATTTTCAGGGATTTCATGTATAGGACAGGTATAAAAGCCATTGTTAGAGTTTAAATCACTAGAATAAAATTGGAAGGACGAGCTTGCAAGTGTTTCGTGACTCTCGTGTCTACGAGAGTGAGCAGACGAACAAACTACCTAGGTGCACGACGGAAAGACAGTTGTGCTGCTACAAATCACTCGCTGAGGGTGTCTTGTTGTACCTGGGCGAGTAAACGCCATGTACGGAATAAGACGGCGATTCTATCTCAGATTTGCCAACTGCTTCTTCACGTCCATTCTAAATGCATATAAACCCGCCTCATGATGCGATTTTATACGAGGGTGTAGAGACATAAAACCGGGCTTGTGAATTTCAAAAGTAAAACATAAAAATCTCTGTATATTATCAGTTTTTTTCTCCAAATACTATAGCAGCTTGAAAAATTGCTCTACTAAATATCATATTTCCAACTATAAATAAAATTCTAAGTCAAGTTCGAAAACTGTGATTAAAAAATTAAAACACCCGATGACTGCTGGAGGGATCCTGCGAATGTTAACAACGGAAAGTGGGAGCACACGGGGAAACTTGGCGAGCAATAGACACAGAACTTGGAAGACTACAGCGCCGCGAGCTTCGTTTTATATACATGTATAATATTATCATGAACTATACCACTGTAAAATCCAAATATATGCATACACACACTCCAAAGGCATCTCTCAGCTTCCGCGCGATGTGCAGGGTGGCAACTCATCAAACTCTAATTAATTATCACGACACCGTAAGACAGAGGATGAGAGAATAACGTCTCGCGTCGTTGTCTGACTAGACTTAATTGATTTTCACCAGAACAACGGTTAATGCCGATGCTGTCGCACGTGAAATTAGATAAAAACCACGTTTGCTATGCAGATATAGTTCAAGCTGTGTGGAGAATCCATCTGATGCTTCATGTCAACAGCTTTATCAACAGATTCCCACCACTTAGTCATTCTCAAGATTTTTTTTTTACCTTGGAAATAAATATTACTCTGTACACTTTGTCATCATAAATTAGACACATAAAAGTTTCCAAGGATATGTCGAGTACACACTGCGCGTATTTTTTTTTTTTTTTACGTCATGACCTCTCGTCTCGACGCATGTGATGGATTAGCCGCGCGCTCTGGTGGGTTTCATGATAATAGGACGGCCCATTCGTTCGTAATTCCTCGCGACTTTTTTTGTGCTGCTGTTGTATAGATATATATATTTTTTCAGGAAGAATTGGAAGAGTGAACTTTGCTCGTTAATTCTTGCCCGGTCGCTTCATTGACTTCAATACATTGCGTTGAAGGAATGAAAAAGACGTTCATAGATATAGACGATGCAACTGGAGTAAGTTTTTTTTTCTTTGGCAGAGGACTAACAATCTTTTTCAAGCCCAGTCAATCGCACGTGCTTGCACGGTATTCCTCCTTGCGTATAATTCTTCTTTTATCTTAAAGTTTCAGGAACTTTCTCGGATGGATCCAACTAATTTTTTATTTCGCTTCACAACCTTAAATTCTTCAATTATCAATTAATTATTACTCTTATATAAATTTAGCTGGATATACTAATAAAACTGTGAACTAAAAAAATTCTAAGAAATTACTTGTTTTCGTTCCGTTTGATGGATGGAGTAAAAACGGACGATTCCAGATCCGGGAAAAAATTACGAAAATCAACTTGTCCATTCAAAATCGATTAATTAAACATTTTTTTCGATTTTTTATAATTTTGAAATTTTTTCTAAAAAACTGTAGGTAAAAGAGTTATCTAATCACTTTTATAACAAAAGCAGTCGAAGATATTTCAAGATTTTAAATTTTCAATTAAACAAAAGACTGAAAGAGCGATAAATAATTAGAAGGAAAAATTTGTAGGGCATATTCTTCTGAACATTTTTCCGTATTATACGCCGCTTTTTTGATTTTTCGATTTTTAAAAATTAATTTTCTAATCAACGAATTGATAAAAAAGTTTTCATAATACCACTTTTGGATAGCCAATAGGGTACTTAAATTTAATGAAATCAAAATTGGGCCTCTGACTGATTTAATATCGGAGATACAACGTTTTGAATTTTTCGCATTTTTGGGATGGCCATCGTAACTCCTTATGAATTTTTATAAATCCAAAAAGCCATGGTTATATGAACTATTTCTACCGAATTTCCTGGAATAATTAGTCCACAAATGAAAATTTCATTTCCACATGATTTGATGGATTTTTCTGTTAACGCCGCAATATTTGGAGTATTTCAAAATGAATGGAATTTATTTCAATCTGCACATAGCTGCATGTTAAACGCTGCGCGCACGCTATTTCCCCGATATACCTACCACGAATTCCACAATAATATTTCCAAAAAGAAATTAAATAAAATTAGTCTTAAAAATATTTATTCACGAACAAATAGAGAAATACGTGAGGGTAGATGCAATAAAAGTATAACGTGACCAAAATGAAAGAAGCCAGAGGAAGTATAAAAAAAGAAAACGAAAATAATATGATAAAAGCTAAATAAAGTCCTGCAAAGTCATGATGATCGAGCTTAATATCTGTCCATTACACCCAGTAATAGATGAAATCTACGATAAAGCTTCATTTTCGGTTGAGGGCGTGTGTGTGTGTGTTGATTAGTATCGCTACGAAAATATATGCTCGAGCATATAACAAAGCATTCGATTTTCTCGTCAAAGTCTTGGTGCCGCACGTCGAAATCACGAATTGAATTGAATCGAGCGAGGAAAAAAATACTTGGCATGTAATTACAGAGGTATTAATTAAATACTCATTCGTCAAAGTACGAAATAATGACCAGGAACCCGCAATTATACGCGCGGACCAATTTATTTTCGTTATACACGTTGAGTCCTGCGGCTTCCATGTATATTACGACCCCGCTCACGTTGCTGCATCTCTAAATACACAGCGCGCATACGCCCAGGGCACACGGTTGAGTACTTTAGTAAATCGTAAAAAATTTCCGGGCTAATGCATATGGGCACAAGTTTTTTTTTTCTCTTTTTAATCTCATGGTTCATACACGAACAGCTTCAACTAGTCCACTTGAGAAGTGTTTAGTTGAACGGCAGAAATGCATGTGCCCACACTCCACAATATCGGGCAACAGCTGATTCCGACATATTGGACCTGGATTATTGCCAGAATCGTTTCGTTCATATCCAACAACACTGATCATTTATGTAATAATCATAATAGATGCTGCGTGATAAACGATGCTCCTAATTTTCAAATTTTTAACCGAAACTGTGAAAAATAGTACATTGTTCACCGAGGGAGAAAAAGAGGTCATTTTTACCGGGAAAAGTTTACTGTCCGAGCCGAAGGCGAGGGCAGGAATTCACGGTCAAAATAATCTCTTTTGCATCCCGAGGTAAACATACTATTTTTCGTTGCAGCGGGAGCAAAAACCTCATTTACTCCCGCTGTGACGAAATAGTACATTGTTCACTGAGGGAGGAAAAGAGGTCATTTCGTTCGTGAAAAGTTTACTACAAAAACTTCATTTACTCCCGCTATGACGCAAATAAATTTTCGTAAATGGGGTTTCTTCCGGGAGCAAAATCGCTCCCGAAAAAGAGGGAGCAAAAACTCGATTTCTTCCCGCTACGACGAAAAATAGTATGTTTACCTCGGGATGCAAAAGAGGTCATTTTGACCGTGAATTCCTGCCCTCGCTTTTGGCTCGGGCAGTAAACTTTTCACGGTCGAAATGACCTCTTTTGCTCCCTTGGTGAACAATGTACTATTTCATCTCTACACTTTACTATTTACATCACTTGAAAAATTTTTTATCTTAAATAAACATTTGGAAAGAATATATTTTTGTTTTTCAGGTCTAGTATCAAAAAAACATGATTTATCATATTCTAAGAACTCTCTAAAAAAATTGGCTCAATGCCAGCGGTCGATAACGAATTTTAAAATTTGTAAAAAAAAGTCAAAATATGAGTGTTAAAAAAAAATTTGTCTCCTGTCTTTGCTATAGTAAATTTTTTAACATGTAATATCAGTAAGTTTTACAAAGTTTCAGTTTAAAATATTTATTTTAGGAGTCACCTATGAATTTTAAAAGTTTTTAACACCATATAGGTTTCAATGGTCTCGAAAATGACCTCTTCATAATAATATTAAGACTTTATTTTTCTGTGACGTAAAATACCTCATAAAATGAAAAAAAAAATGAACACATGCAACGTTTTTATGTTGACAGTCACAAAAAAGTGGTGCGAAAAAAAAAAAAAAATTTTTTTTACAATCACATTTTGACCAGTTTTCCAAAATTCGTGAGCGACCTTTACAAATACTTTAGTGTCGAACTGAATTTTTTAGAGGGCTCTTAAAACATGATAAACTATGATTTTTTGATACGAGACACAACAAAACTCAATATCGTCGGTGTTTTTAGGCCACCTAAGGGCCATATATGATTTTTTTCCCCCGGAGAACGCATGCTCGAAGAAAACCTCTGAAAACATCTTACGACACTATTACATCATAAAAAAATGAATCAAACCCTAAGTGTTTGTTTTAAGGTCTTCAAGAGGAACCAAATGTTTTTTTTTCACCCTCCTGTAGGACAACCTTTGCAAAACAAGGCGCGTTACTCACCGTCAAATTGCTCACGGCCGCTGTTCGCAAAGAAATCGCTAATTAAAATCACCGTCCACAATTCTCACAGTCAAACGGAAGCAAAAGCAACTAAATTATCCAACTAAAATTGCCCGAGATTTTCTCCTGAAAAACAAAAAAAAATTCCATCAATCATCATATTTCTTTCATTTTTTATCGCTTTTTGAATTATAAATATTCCGATTTTCAAACACTTTCGGCAGCTATTTAAATGACTCTATTTTTCAAGATACTATTTATAAAACTCTATAATACCTGCGTTAGTTCTATCCTATACAGTTTTCCGACAAAATAAATTCGTATTGAACAGCTTTTTGAAATAAACCAGCGACATTTTGTCCCTCGGGAATTTATATCCGATAAAATCGGATATAAATTCCCGATAAATTGTTTAACCTAGAATCAGTGGTTTTCAAGTAATTATCCATCAATTATGATAAAGATATTTGTAATTAAAAAACGCTTATTTTACAATATTCATGGAAAATTCTTTATTCAACTCCGATTGATTTTTTGCATTATTTATTATTATCGATGATCGATTTTAATTTGATTTTATATTACATATAATTTTTTCAAATTAATTTATTTTGCCGAATTGAGAAAATCAACTATTTCACCGATTGAGTTTCAATGGGGTATAATTTAATTGAAGCACAGTGTGAGGTGTACATGATTAAAGGGTAGCCAAATAGCAAACAACTCACTTGACTTGTTAAAGAGCACAGTGCGTACAATTTCCCAGAGGTTAGTCCCGTTCACTTCAATCGTCATTATCACATCGAGCGGTCCAAAGTAAATTCGCACGCGTCAAAAGCTCGACCGAAAGGCGCTAAATTCTAATTACAACTATCCCATTGTCCACGGCGTATTGGGCCCATTTACGCGATCACTCAGACATTGATTATGTCCAATGGAATGGCGTGAGCGAGTAAGCAAGCAAGAGGATTATCAATTGCGTGCAACCGCGCCCGAGACGTTCTCTCAGTTGCCAATTAGCGTTTGGGATCCTATTGTGTCACACCACAATTGAAGCTAATGATATCTGAAATGCGAAACAAGCCCGATGACACACTGACACTGTGAGAACCCGTTTTTGTTATATTATTGCAAAATATATTATCGAAATATGTATACGCGATGCACTGCTGAAGGATATCATTTATTATTGATCCACGTGTTGTATATATATTTATTTTATTACTTATGCTGCAGTGAAGCTTGAAAAACGCTTATTGACGTGTTTGCCTCTATAGTCGATCTACAACTGCCAGCAGCAGGTATCAATAATAAAATTTATTGACAAAGATATTAAGCGATTTATGGAGGCGATTTTTTGAAGATGATTGACACTGCGTTAATGCAGCACTTAGTGGATTATCGAAAAAAATTGTGAAAATATTTTTTTTTTTTAGGTATTGATGCATGAAATTTAATTATCTTTTATGTATAAAAAAGAGTAAGTCTTCTGACTGATTAATTTAATGACTCATCATTGTCCAGGCAAACTATATTTAATCTGGTACGAAGGAATTTTGGATGCAGCTTTAGTATTTTATGGGAAAAGAGGTTTTATGGAATTATTTGTTTAAAATTTGATACGAAAAGTGTTCGCAGTTATTGGATGAAATTTTTTTTTTTGCAGTTGGATATTTTGCATATGGATGAGTGAGTGGTAAAATGCAGTAAATATGGAAAAATGGACATGAAAAATTTAGAAGAGATCACTTTGCGCCAGCCAATTTCCGGCTTTTACTCATCACGCGCGCGTTAGTCCAGTGAATTACCAATCGCGTCTGGAATCTTCAATAAAGGACTATCGAAATTGCGTAGTACTGCTTAATCAGTATTCGCGAGCCTCAAAATCGTCAATATCCGGGCGCAGGAGGAGTGTGGGATCGAAATCGAAGCATTTCCGTATAGTTTTGCGCTCTCTCGCTCGCTTTTCTCTCGGCCTCGTTCGCGTAGTCAACGGCACAATTTCCCAAAGCAATCCGCGCCGTGATGAGCGGGGATAACTGCGTCCCCCCGCCGGTTTCGTAACGAACCTGGAAATGCTCTCACATTCATTTTTTTAATCGCCCTATTCTGCAAAACTATCTATATCGTACCGCATCGAATTGATTTTAATTTTTTACTAAACACACGACTTTTCATCATGTAAAAGCTTTTTCTCGTTTTATATATTGAAATTATGCGTTTGGATTATACACGTTTTAAGAATTAATTATTCACTACTCAAAATTCTGGCACTCGATTTTTTTTTTTGATAAACCATAGCCACGGTGAAAAAATAAAAAAAATTTCTAATTTACGAACAAATATTTCCACATTACAATAATATCATCGATTCAAAAAAAGTTAAAAAATATTTTTTTGCAGCAGTCAAGGTATTTGAAAAAAAAATTCGTTTGAAAAATTAAAAAAAAAAATTTTCTTTATATATTTTATGAATTTCAGGTGTTTGATTTTTTTTTTTTTTTTTTTTCAAATGTTCATACTTTTTTCCTGTAATACTTAAACTCTGATTTTTCAAATAAAAATTTTTCATCACTCCCCAGACCATATAACCGACTGTACATCAGTTGCTACATATACCTGTCTACTTGACATTCATGTAAATAAATATTACATTTTGTAGCTTCATGAAATCCATAATCAAGATGTGGTGCACTCGAGTGTACATGTCATAAACCGCGGCTACAATGCGCTATATACGCCTGCGTTCTCTCTATATTCACTCTCCTCCTCTCCGGGGTCTTTAATGTTTCTACTTGTATATATACGCCGAGAGGGTATAAAGCCGTGAGTGTAAATGTATTGTTTTAATATCTTTGAAAGCATGTCACCACGAAGAAATATGTTTTGCTCGTGTGAAATACAACGGAACACATTGGAGAAGACAAAGATTCACCACGTTTTAAGATATTGACTGATTTTCTTCCAACGACATGTCACAAAAACCAGCCGTTTGCTAATAATTCTCTTTTATACTTTTATTATCCATTTTTTTATATCATTTAAATATTTTTTCTATTTACACAAACATACTCTAGATCATTACACAATGATCTTTGCTATACAGTAGCACTTGCCTTTTGTTCTCGGTTCGCATTGTGAATTTCTCTGTGTCGCACAATACACCGAGCGCACAATGAGGATAAAGGATTATGCTAAATATTTAGGCAAAAACTTAATTTACAAACTGCGTGAAAGAGCCGGCAAGTTATGTATGAATTTAATAACAAGAAAATTCAACATAAACATTATTTCAACAACAAGAAAAAACCGCAATAATAAACACATTTTGCGGTCTGAAGATTGCGACTATAATTTCACAGACTTTTACACATTTTTTATATTTAATATAAACATTCAACATTTATTAACTACATTAATTTTAGTTAATAAGTATTTTTATGGTTATATTGAAAAAAATATTCACAAAATATATTATTTTTATATTAGAATTATTAAAAAAAATGTAAAATAATTACATTTTTTTTTTAATTTAAAAAGTATATTTACCCTGCAGCATGTGCACACCCGCTTCGCATTATTCTTCATGATTTTGAAGTTTAGGGGTTTATATAGAGTATAGTCTTAAAATGATGCTAGGTGGTTGTGGATTTTTTGAGGCATTTTTCAAACCCTAAAGTAACTTTTAAATAATTATTTCCGAAGAATTTGGGGTTTAGAGGGTGTGTAATAATCTTTAAAATAATTCTATGAGGTTGTAAATTTTTTCGGTTGTTTTTAAGACCCTAAACTAGTTGTAAAAAAAATATTTTAGATAAACAACAGATTTAACACTATATATTACATATTTATTTTCCATAAATTTGAGGTTTGGGGATGTGCGATCGTCTCTAAAACCACTCCAGAGGGTTACTGATTTTAAAGAGTGTTTTAAGAGCTCTAAAACAACTTTAGAAAAAAATATTATCATTAAACAAATTATTTAACAGCATATTACATAACTATCTACAAAAAAAAAAAAAATCATTTTTTATCAATTTCAGCGTTTTGATCTGCATTTCAATCGGAAATTAAAAATTGATTTTAAATCTAATTACCCTATTCGATGTATTTCAACTTACTTTAACACGTAGGGCAAAGTATATTTAACCGGCAAAGTCACCCAGTTGAGATTACCCAGAAAAAATGGTCATTTTTGACAGATTTCAATCTTCTGACGTGCATTTCAACTTGCAGATATAATTGTAGAAGCTTGTAGATTTTTTTTTTAGTGTTTTTAAGACGATAAACTAACGGTAAAAAAAATATCCTAGCTAATAAAACCATATAACACTATATTACATGACTATTTCCTATGAATTTGGGATTATGACGGTGGTCCATGGTTTTCAAACGATGCTAGACGATTGCTTAATTGTTTAGGCTGGTTTTGAGGCTCTAAACTAACTATAAAAAAATATCATCAAGTTTAAGATTTTTTTTAATACAATAAAATAGAATGTAAATATCTTCACTGAATTTTTTACAGAAGAATATTTTCTATTTATTGATATACAGATACGAGAGATACAAAATGATTGATAGACAGTAGACAATTGAGTAAAATTTTAGTTTACAGAAATTTAATTACACAATAAAAATTTTAAATCGAATTATAACGTGTTTATTATAACAATTAGTGCTGCAGTGACACATTATTTAACATTTTCTCTAAAAAAAAAAAAAAAATCACCACCAATCAGGTTTTCAGTAAATATTGATTCATTTATTAATTTTTTTTTTTTTTGAAACTCGATTTTATGATTGATTGCACACATTTATATATGTTTATATAATGTGACAAGTTTTGAAACTATTTGAAATAGCAGTCTTTGAATAGCAATAAGTTTATACTGTAGTATGATCACATTGACAATAGTTATATTTAATTTCCTGTTGGTTTTATTTATCTAATTAAAATTGATGCACGATATTTGTATCGAATACACGATTAACGTATATACGTTTGACAACGTGTCATGGGTAAAAGTGATGGATTTCAAGCCTTGTTCTCTCCCATTTAACACCAGATATCTGACCGAATTTACCGATTTTATCGGTATTATAATTATACATTTGTAATATGATAAAAAATAAATTATAAGAGAGAAAATTTATTATACGTATATTTTTTTAGCCTTTTGTTTTAATATATCTCAATAAATGTGTCTTTTTCGCATTTCAACCATTTACCAAACTAATCATATGCATGTCCCAGACATTTACATAATCTATATTTATATACTTTACGTTTATTCACAACCAACTTATCATTTATGATTGACATTTACTGCACATCAGTAAATAGGTGACATGTGTCAGAGACGATTTTTTTTTATGTTAAACAAAGTCAACGGGTTTTAAATTATTTTTTTTATTTATTATTTAAATAGGTATTATATTTATGATACTTATTGGAAATATCTTATTGGATTATTTCTGTACATTGCACACAATGATTCTCCTACCAGGGAGCAGTCATTTTTTTTTTTTATAGTTATATCATAAAGTCAATTTTCATATCCAACAGTAGTAATATATTTTAATTTTTGAGGGTATAGGATGCATTAGTTCAGATACATTAATCAACTTTATATATTCTTGCGATATCTATGACTCTCGAATAAATCAATTAAATACTTATAGAGTATATTTTGGTTAGAATTTAATTTTAAAAAATCGAAAGTTCAATGTTAAAGTGAATTTAGAAATTTGAACAAACGATTTCTTTCTGTTTTAGTGAAAAAAAAAAAAAAATTTTAGAGTTTCCTCTCGATATAAACAAATCTCCGTTACATGTCTGCAATCGAAGAATATAAATTTCGATATGATGTAATTGACGGGTGTGCAATTGTGTTTACGATATACTAAATAATTTTTTTTTTGCTTCTGAGCCTAGTAAAGTTTTGATTGCCTAACAAAGTATTTTGCATTTTTCCGACGGGGCCGCAAACCGACAGAATACAACTACCACGTTGATCTCTTCAATTTTAATTAATTCCAACAGTCGCTCAAATTTACACGTGTCAAGAATAAAATTTTGTTATGAACTTTGATTGCATGCAACTAATATGCCTATCATATTACTGAGAAAAAAAAATTCAATTACGACTACACTAATTTTTTTTTTCTTCATAGAGTCGTTGTAAATCAATACTTGACTTTGATTTATTAACGTGAAGTTGGATATCTTTTTTGTAATTATACACAATATTTTTAACAAACGGTGAAATACAATATTGAGTAATTTTTTTTTGTAGGCCACAAAATTTTTTTTTTTTTTATCAACAATTGTTTTTAATTAAATAATCTGAATTTAAATGGAAAAATAGTTAGTTTTTTCATTGTGAAAAGTATAAATATCAACCTTTGAAAACTTTTTTTTTTTCAGTAAAAATGATAAATTATAATACAAAAATGTAACTATTGACTGAATTAAAATTTTTTGACCTTTAGAATTTCTTTGTGTATTCAAAAATAAGATTATTTTTTACGAAAAAAAATACTAAACATTATCTATATATATAGAATTTACTTTTTTTTATCTTTTTTGTCAATTTTTTTTTTTTTTTTTTTTTTGTTATTTTTGAATTTTGAGTCATTGGATATATATAATAAGTTTTAAATAAAATTGGCACGCAATATATGATATGTCTTCATTGCCGTAGATTATATATTAATACAAATCTATTTTTGATAGTAACTTTGGCCACGACAAAAAAACCCATATATTATTTTAATTACTCACTCGATAATTTATCGAAATTATTCAAAGTTTTATTTTATAACCTAAATCTAGAATTTAAAAAAATATATTCAAAGTAATTTATTCATAAAAGAAAATAAAAAACTATGCAAAAGTTTGTATGAAAACGAAAATTCTTTTAATTTTGTAAATTTCAGTTTTTAATGATATTACTGCAGTATTGCTCAGGACCAAAAAATTTAATTATATATTATTGATTGTCAAGTACAACTGATAGTCTTAATAGAAATTTTTATCAACATTTTGTGTCCAGTGTGACAAGAAAAAAATGATAAAAACCCTCTTCAAATGTAATACTGGTTCAGTAAGTGTTTTTTTTTTGAGTTGGAAAAAAAATTAAACGAGTGTCATGTATATCTATCACATGTTAACTTGCTATACCCGAAAAATACGTATGTGCACGTGAGAAATATTTGTAAAGCCTTGTCGAGGTGTATTTTTTTCCTTACTTTCTTCATTACACATTTGTACGAACAATTTAATGAACCAACATGTTATCAGCTAATGTAAATAATATTAAAATTGTAAAATACATAGAATCACAGGTAAACGTTTCAAGACAGAAAAGTTCTAACACAAACTGACGATAGAAACGTCAGCGGAGTGAAATGGACGGGGTTAAACGGCGAAATCATTCATTTAAGTGTCATTAATTTCCAACGACAGTTGGACAACTTTTTGCCGATACCCGAATTAAAATCTGTAATTTTTCCCCAGTAGAGAGGGGATAGTTGAAAGCATCAAGGTTAGTCAGAGTTAATTATAGAAATATTCAAACTTGATCCCTTATCATGCACAATCAACAATAGATATATACCTTTTAATAAATTAATTCTCTTTTTTAGTTGATACCTGGCCGATTGACGCTGGGATACCGATCAACGCTGCGCTACTTAGTCTCGATGTTCTCGGCTCTATCTCCAAGGACATGCGATACAAATCATCCTCCTCCAGCAGGAGCGTAGTGTCCAATAAATAATTTGTTACTTTCTTGATGTGCTCAATTTTGTAGGGAGTTTGTTGAAAGTGGCGAATTTCACGGATTACATGGGCAATCTGAAATTTATATTTACAATTCACAATATATCATTTTTTTTTTGTTGAAAATACCTCAATTTGGAAATGTGTAAAAACGATATTGAAGAATTTTTTTTAACAAATTTGGATTTAAATGCTTTAATTTGTTTTTAAATTTCTTTCTAAAATAATTCAAGAATTACCTCAAGTAAAAAAAAAATTAATTTATGAGAAAATCAATTATGAACATAAAAAAAATTAATTTTTCATGTTTTATTTACTGGACAGAAATGAGGGAAAATTGACTTGTTTTTTTTTTTTTTTAAGTTTACAATTGTAAAAAATTTTACAAAAAATTTATTTTCATCGGTCAATCATTTTTTTTTTTTATTTGGGATAGAAAAAAAAAAAATTAAGCCATAAATAAATAATAAAGCAATATTTCTATAGTGATAAAAATGCAAAAATGTAATGTTTATCGTGATTTACCATTCGCATTTTCGAGAAATTCAAGAGCCCATCATCTGTAAAATTTGGAGTGCCCTCTTCAATGAACGATAAATCCGTCAAATACAATCCCAAATATGGAATGCACGGGGGATCACATCGATGAAGAGCATCCCTCAAATTCCGAAAGCGTCCATCAGACGAAACGACATTTTGAAGCCTGTCAATTGTTTGTTTAGTCTGAAAGAATAATTTCTCTCTCATAAAATCTATACTACCAAAAAAAAAAAATTCAATTCCCAGCCTTAATTACCGTTTTCGATACTTTTTCCCATGTTTTTTTCAGCCTATAAACACTGCTATTGGTAAATGCAGCACACACTTGAAGCACTCCATTGTAGTTGTGCAAAACGCGGCAGATATCAGCAACTGCAGTCCATTTTTCAATAGCCGCCACCCGGGCAGACATGTTGGACCTTCGAACAATTTCCGACACAACCAATTGCGATACCTCATTGAAACGTTTTGTCATGAGAATGATGTGTGGAGCACGTGTTGCTTTGTCAGTTTTCATCCACGCCTGTCCGAGAAACTCTCTGCACAATTTTATTCACGTTATTTCACTACTTGCAATTTCAATCAATACTCAATGACAATTCACTTACTCGCTCGTGATTGTAATAAATATTTTATGATCCAAATACGTCATTTGCTCAGCAATTTCCAACGCAGACAAAGTCTCAATGCTTTCTCTGCTCTGGGCCTAAAATCAAAAAATAAAACAACGACTTAAATCACGTATACATTTTTTTTTAAATTAATTTGCATACCGTGGGCGGTGCTAAAAGTCTCTCCAAGTCGACTTTACTGCTCTCAGCCTCCTCCTTGCTCATGAGACGCAACAGTTGACCTGCAGCTTTGTGTTCCGCCGGCAGCAGGTTCGGACTGGCCACGATGTCTTCCAAAAATTCGATAGTAAGATTCTTCAGCTGGTGATTCAGTTCAAAGTCCTGGGCATGCTTGGACACCCAGTGTCTCAAGACATTGAGAACTCGCATGGTCGCTGCTGTCGAAACTGGCTCCTTACGTTTTGATCGGTCACGACAAGAGCCACTGCGGTTATTTGGTTCTCCATTGCGACCGGATGCTTTGTCCGGTGGGTTACTGGAGGCGGATGTTGCTATGGCAAAGGCTGCTGCTGCCGTTGACGTGCTGCTCCTAAAGGCAAAAAGAGGATTTCCTTCAGTTACTTGATAAATCGTTGGATGTGAGGTTTCCTACAGATCATCGACCTATTCTACGAGTTCTATCTAACTCGAACTAGTCAGGCTGGGATGAGGTGCTTCTTCTGTGATCAGGTAATGTGCAGAATTTTTATTTGGATATCCCGTGAAAAATGAGATAAACGTTGATCAAAATTTTGGTATGATCAAATTAGATCTCATTAGATGTGTGGAGATGTAATAAATATATATTTTAGTCAATAACCTAAATATTATATGAAAATATTATTTTTTACGTGTTGCATCATGTGAAGAATAATCGACTTGATGAAAAAAAAATTGAATATCGAATTTACGAAATAACTTTCGGAACTCCGCGGTCACCCATCCAAGTACGGAACCTCCTCGTGTGTGCTCAACTTCATTGATCTGTTGCTTGACGTTGAGACTGCTCGACCATCATTTTGATTTGTATGTCTGATGATAGTTGACACATACATTTGGAATAAATTTTGAAAGAGAAGTTGGTAAAATATCTGGCTATGCTTTAAAAAAACCATTAATAACCACACGATTGTTAATGGTTTTATTATTCCTATTACGATTATAAATTATTAATACACACTGAGATCTTATTACATCTCTGGTGATCAGCAGAGATCTTGCCGGATCTTCTCTCTCGTAGATTCTAAAATATTGAATCGTTCATAGATTTCATTACATCTACTGAGATCTACTTGCATGAATGTAGATATCACGTGTTACATCAACTTAGATCTCCGTATACATGTAATGAAATGAACTGAGAAAGAAAAATTCCCAAAACTTTGATCTCAGTAGATCAACTTTGATTTATTTCTATCCTACTTGATCAAATCTCATTTTTCACTTTGATTTGTATGTCTGATGATAGTTGACACATACATTTGGAATAAATTTTGAAAGAGAAGTTGGTAAAATATCTGGCTATGCTTTAAAAAAACCATTAATAACCACACGATTGTTAATGGTTTTATTATTCCTATTACGATTATAAATTATTAATACACACTGAGATCTTATTACATCTCTGGTGATCAGCAGAGATCTTGCCGGATCTTCTCTCTCGTAGATTCTAAAATATTGAATCGTTCATAGATTTCATTACATCTACTGAGATCTACTTGCATGAATGTAGATATCACGTGTTACATCAACTTAGATCTCCGTATACATGTAATGAAATGAACTGAGAAAGAAAAATTCCCAAAACTTTGATCTCAGTAGATCAACTTTGATTTATTTCTATCCTACTTGATCAAATCTCATTTTTCACGGGTATACACAGCGATCATCAAGGGATATGTTCTATTTCTGGCATAATGAATCAGAGAAAAAAAAATATTCTAAACCATTTTTAGAGAGCTTTCCCTTTATGATTTTTTTTAATTTAAAATTGTTTAATTTAATTGTTTAATTATTTCAGATTTATGATTTAATATTGCAGTATTTTGCCAGCCAGCAAGCAGAAGGGTTGATCAAACATATTTTCGGCTAAGAAAAATTGAAATACATATGCATGCAATGCATATACATTAAATGCTGAAATCGTGATGTTGACAACAGCCACTTACCAAATTTGATCGAGTCCGACGCTATACATGACGCAAAAAATCAAATATACATCTTAGAACTGTCAACTCAAGGACCTTCAAAGGCTGCTAATATCTATCACCAAAAAAAGAATCAACCGCAACAGTCGCATAGGAGTAAGCAAATGCTCGTGAATACATTGGGTTTGGATGTAACCCAATCATTGGAATTCAATAATAACTGATGAAATAACATTGGAAATATTGGAAATAGCATTGGCAAAATTAGTAAATTTATATTTAACCTACAGTAAATTTAACATTATATAAAATCCAAGACAACAACGTAACAGAAAACTAATTCGCTATAAATATAAATTTTTTCTCAAATACTGAACTAAAACTTAAAATTATTAACTAACCCTCATATCAAAAAATTTGAATTTACAAAAAAAATTATATCCATTCAAAATTCAAATTTTCTGACAACCCGCGGTTTTATAAATTGTTAAACACTTTCATGAATTCAGGTATCAAAATCTAACAGAATACTCTGCTAAATTGTTGGCCTTTAATTTGAACAATGGAGCGGGAAATCAATAGGAATATGAGCTAACAAAATTAGTTATAAAATTGATGAACTTCTGGCTGGCACAATTGCACAGGAACATAGCCGCAGCATCAGAGATATTTCCATTCACCAATGATTCAGTAATATCACAAAGAAAACGAACCTTCTGTGACTCTGACGGGAACTGGTGATGACAACACCGGCCTTGCTAGAAACCTGAGGTATTTCATGTTGAAAACAGCACGACTGCCTGGCAGAGCTCATTTCTCCTTCCTGAATAGACCGTCTGCCAGCCCAGGAGCTCTGGAAATTAAAGCGAAGGTATTGAAAAACAGTTTTACGAGGTTGAATGAAAAACTAATCGCATCAACCGACCCCTGCATATGTTGAGATTGATCCACTTCTAGTTGTTGGAGCAGAGACGATGGAAGCTCGATGCTGCTCGGTGAGACTTTGGCTCTGATGACGACTGTAATGACCAAATTCTTGGCTTGAAACAACCTCATCGTCTGTCCACGTGCTTTCATCTCGCTCGATGTCACGACCCTTGCTTCGGGATGATTTGACGTTTTTGAATCGAGGACTCATCTTGGGTGATTTTGGAGAGGCAGGCTGATGGGGGTTGTCATACGTAAATTGAATATCTGAAAAAAGATTTAATCAAGCTTATTGAAGGTCAATATTGAGTTTTTTTTATCATTAACCCTTTGAGTATACGAATTTTTCCGGACATTTACACTAGGGTAGTCTAAAAAAATCAAATATTTTTGGTTTTCAGGTCTCGTATCAAAAAAAAAGATGTTTTATCATATTTTAAAAACCCTCTGAAAAAATTGACTCGATACAAGTATTCATAGAGGGCGCTCACGAATTTTGAAATTTTCAAAAAAGGTCCAAATGTGATGAAAATTTTTTTTTCTTTTCTTCAATACAGCAAATTTTTTCTTGAATGACCTCTTCATTATAATATTAAGACCTTATTTTTTTGTGTACATAAAATACCTCATGAAATAAAGAAAAACGTTTTATTGTTGATAATCACAAAAGGTGGTGCGGAAAAAGAAAAAAAATTTGTTTACAATTTGATAGTTTTTGCAGATTTCAAAGTTTGTGAGCGACCTTTAAAAATGCTTGTATCGCGTTGATTTTTTGAAAAAGGCTTTTAAAACATGATAAAAATAGGGGTGTTTTAGGGGTCACCCGAAATTATTGACGAACCGTCTTCCGATGTGAGTTCTGTGACCGTAGGAGTGTCAATTTCCTCTGATACACCGCGGGAATAGCTGCCTGCACAGTCTTGAGGACTTGGATCTGAGCCTGAGCCAGAGCCTGAACCCGTAGAACCCACCAGTGTCACCGAACTCATGTTGCTGGGTGACGAAGGAGCGCTGGGTGCTGTAACATCTGTTTATTCCGTTATTTCGTCCGGAAATCTAGCGAGAGGGAAGAAAAAATCGACAGGTTTGGATTAATAAAGTGAGGATACCTGTTAGAGTTTCTGAACTCGATGATCCAGCCATCATTTTCGGAATTGTTAAGTGACTACTGTCCTTCTCTGTGTCTTCCTGCTTGAGGCTCACTTTACGAGGAGACTTTGGAGATTGTTTCCCAGATGAGGTGCGAGGTAATTGCAGATTTACGACTGGGGGAACTTCCGAAATGAGACTCAGTGGCTGTTCCTCTTCCACTTCATAGCAGCACAAATTAACGGGGTTTTATTGCGTGCATGAGCCACGTAAGATCGTGTAAAATTTTACTAACAAGTTGAGAAAATTAGGAAAATGGGAATTAAACGAATATTTTTATATAAGAAATAATATTCATTATCCCGAGTGGAAAAAATAAATTTACGATTGATTAGTCATGATCAAATAGGAGGAAATCATCATGAATTTATCTTAGTTAACAAAAAAAAAAACATTTGATAAACTTTTAATGTGCAGCGTGTATCAAAAATGAATTTTTTCGAAATTCGAAAAACAAAAATCGGAAATATAATATTTAACGGTTTATTTCGCGTAAATTAAAGTCAGTAAATCAAAATTCGTGTAATTTTGGTAATAATTTGAATAAAAAAATTTCTAAAAAAGGATGTAATGTCGATTTTTTTTGAAAATCTAGGTGTCATTTAAAAAATAGTTAATTTAATATTTACGTTTACTGTAGCCAGATCTCCAGTTTCCTTTAGAATTCGACATTTGTGGGCCCATCAGAGGAGATTCGAAAAAACTGTGATTCCGCCCTTCTCGATAATCACTCACCTCTGACCCATATCCTGAATTAAATTAAAAAAAACTCATTATAATCGTCGAAAACCACTTCATCCATCAGACAAATCATACCAGAAACAGAGCTTGCCCCACTGGTTCGTCTAGGGGACACACTACTTCTCCGACGATCTTCAAAATGTATCTGACTATCACCTGACAGTGATGCCAGCCCATCTAGCGACCTAAAAAAAATTAATAACTCAATATTTCCCCAAAGATTGTTCTGCGTCTTGTCAAGACAGCAAAAAAAAACTTCTTACACGAGTGATCCAGTTGGCAGCTGTCCCTCTGGTGGTTCAGCGTCATAAAAAACTTTTTTCAAAGCCTCCAAAACAGTAACTCCATCGGTAAAAACTCGATACGTAAGTAAAAATGTATTTAAGAAATCAATACTGAGAAATCTCAGGTCTGTCAGTCGCTGCAGAAGTCGTTCTGGAGTTGCATAACGAATTTGTGGAAGCTTGCACGAATTGAGAGTCCGGCTAAATCTGATATCGACATCGTCTTTAAACAGCTTTGGATCATTTCTGATTGATTGAGGCATCGTGACAGAACTTGTGTCTGATAGAGAGCCGTGCAACAGGTCATTAAAGTGAACATTGTCCATGCATTGACTTATATCACTGATCCAAGCGGCTTTCTCCTGAAAAAAAAAAAACATTTTTCCATATATTTTTTCGTTTTAATGCTCAAGTATTTTATAAGTTTACCTGCATTGTAGGAGCTACTAGATGAATAGATACTGGCGGTCCTCCGGATTTCATGTCTAACGCAATTTTAAAATCTCGATTCCCCAGAAGTGTACTTCCACTACCACTGCCACTGCCACTGCTCTCACTAATTCCACTTGACATTGAACAAACTGACAACTCTGAAAAATTTCCATATTAGAATTTTTCAATTTTTTCGTCCTTAAAAAATAAAAATAAAAAATATTTTCTCGCCGCTTATGGCCTTAACAATATTTTCCACCAAAAATTCAATTTTTCATATAATTCAAATTCCAATTTTCCACAAAAATTAGATTGTAAAAAAAAATTACAACATTTTCCCTAATATTAAAGCGAAAAAAAAAACATCGAAAAAATTGGATGAGGGACAAAAAAAAATTGAGTGACAGTGTTGCAAATGTTTTAGTTAATTATCCGATTTTTTTCGCATGAAATTCTATAAGGAATCGAAAAAAGAGTAAGTACAAAAAATTAATTTTTGAGTTATCGAGACTTTTGTATAATATTAGAAATATTCTTTGAAATTTTGTTATAAAGAATTTTTGAAATCTCTTACCATCATCATCAGCAGCACTTTGTTCACTAGGATCCTCTATTAGCACGGTGTCAGACAGTGGAATTTTCCCAATGCCAGAAACGAGATTGAGACGCCCATCGTCGTCAGATTGTCGAGTAGTGAGGATCAGATGATTCGAAAATAAGAAACACTGCCTTAGAGCTTCTTTGTCACCGCTACTTTTCCCACCGAACGTCGCACTCAATCGGCTTCGTACTCCTCGAGGCTTATCCAAAATTTGTATCAGCGTACCTGGCAAATAAAAAAAAATCAAGTAACCATTAAAACCCGCAAATCAACACTCCAAACAAGTGCAATAAATTTATTCCACTTGTCAATGATTTTTATCAAATGCCACAAGTAGTAATAACTCGAGTTTGATCAGACACCTACGTTTAAATTTATTTTTACACAAATAATCGTAAGTTATATTTTGATTTAGCTCTTTGAACTTTAGCACACACTATTTTGGTCCCGATCGACTTAAAAAAATATAATTTACAATTAAAAATCGTATTTAAATAGAATAATTGCTATTGTTTGCCAAAATTAAACCTCACTCCTCTCATGTCAAAATGGTGACTGAACTAAAGCACACATCGGCAGCTCGTGAGTATAAAAAACGAAATTTTATTCGTATAAAAAGTTTAGTTTTTACACCTTAAAAGATTTTTTCATTTTTATGGCGTCAAAAAAAAATATTTTACACACGATACACAAGCTTTTCACCCTACTAGCGATAGAACTACCGTAAACTGAGTGGTAGGAACTGCATAGGGTACTCTGAATGCTTGGCAACCATGTGGCAAGGCAATCAGCACGCGGCGTCAGAAGCGTATCAACAAAAATAACCCTCTGCACACTCGAGCCAATCGATTAACCGACAATTGAGTAAATAACGCTCGTAAGACCATCGTCATTGTTGGAAAACTTTGTTATTAATTTTTTTATACAGTTTTTATCAGTGGAAAATTTGATTTTTTAATTTTAATAATTATTTCAACAATGTTCAACCACTTATACAGCCCTGGATTGGACTTGCGCATTATCAGAAATTCTCCACGAATCCTAATGCTCATTTTACATCTATACACATATGAGGGTGCACATATATAAGGCACATCGATTCGACGGAAGATACTGAGACGCATGCGCTAAATAATATTTTAAAGTTGGAATATAAAAAAAAAAAATTTGAAATATAATTTTTATTTCATTTTATAAATTAATATCGAATTGTTAGTGACTTAATTATTGATTAAATCGTGATTTTTAAAAATAGAATTTAATTTAAAATTTAATTTAATTTAAAAAATTAAATAATTTACACTAAAAAATTTTTTTTCTTTCAATATACTATTTTAATTGCAGTTGAAAAAATTAAAATTCTTTTAATTTAAACTAAATAAAACGGGTTTTTATTTATTTTGTCGATGTTATCATCAGTATTTGACATTTCCAGAATGGGATAAAACAGGTAATTAACATTACCAAGTAAAACAGAAGCAAAAATATTTTTTAGAGTATATTAAAGATTGGTAAAAAAAATTGTGCAATTGATGGAAAACGTGAAAATTGACTTACCTTGTCTCACAAAAACTTGATTAACGTCAAGAATAATATCACAGCCCTCGACTATCATTCTCTCAACTGCCAAATTTTTTCTTAAATTCTCCGTTTCGCTAACCTAGATTTTTTTATTCCAGAAAAATTATTAGTTAATTATTTAGCATTGAATTTATTCGATTGAGAACTCACCTCATCGTGCATCTGTCTTGACAAATCTTCCAACTGTTGCCGAGCATTTTGAAGACTTTTCCGCTCCACATGATCGTGCGGTGTATGAGCCAAAACTTCGTGCAGTGTGATAATATAGCGTGGAACCTTTGAAAATCAATTTGACAATCAAAAATAATTAGAAAACATTCTAATAACAAAAAACAAAAATTCAAAATAAAAATTGGATCATGAGAAATGTCATGGATATGACGTTAAATAATTGAAGAATTTGAATTACTGGATCCTCGAATGAGAATAGAGATGTTTTTTATATTTTACGATGTCTGACATGTCTCTATTTTCAGTCGAAGATATCCCTCAAGGCGTTATTGATTGAATTTGAATAAAAGCACAGGGCTGTTGGCTAATTGTTTTTTTTTACATAGGGTGGAAGTCACCACTGACGAAAATTTTCAATGAAATTAATATTAACGTTAATCAAGTGAGAGAATTAATTAAAAGAGAAAAATAGCTGACTGTGAGGGGCCGGTAAGATGAGAGTTTGTCACCTCGTAGAGACCTTGGTAACAGAGTAAATTTTCATGACCCCAGGGATGTTGATAGCTACGAAAGTAAATCATATTACCTGATGCATGGGGAAAGTAAGAAAAGTCTCGAGAGAGCGTCCCTGGCACGCTGTTTTATTCTCCAGACGGGTGAGAAGTGCGGCGAAAGACGCTGACGATTGCTTGCACTCGGTTAACACCTGTAGACTGTAATGATGATTGCGAACATATTCCTGATAGATTGACAGCATTGGCAGAAGCATGTCGAACAGGTCACCTGTAAAATTTTTTTCCTTATTAGTCATAAAACTGTTTTTTCGTCATAGCAGGAGTAAATGGGGTTTTTGCACTCGCTACGACGAAAAATACTATATTTACCGCGGAATGCAAAAAAGGTTATTTTGAAAAAAATTACGAAGTAGGATATATTTTATTAATAAAAAAAAATAGATGAAAAATATGTGTTTTTATAATGAAAATATGAAACAAAAAAAAAAAAAAATTGAAAAATAAATCTCATATGACTTTGGTATTTTTATTCTATAATTTTACAATAAATATATATAAAAAATATATCAATTTATATAAAAATGTATATATTTTTTAATAATTAATATATTTCAGATTGAAATTTATTATTTTTCTTAACAATTGTTTTTTTTTTTCAGCGTGACTTACCAAGAACGAGAGTAGGCCAACTCTCCATACGTGACGTCAAGCCTTTTAGAAAAATCTGATGAAGGAAGAGTAGAGTTTCACTATTGAGGAATATACTGTTAACGTCTTCATGACTGCAGGGCGGTTTCTTAGAACTTGCAGCCATTTTAAATGGCCTTAAAAAGCAGCTCACAAGCACTTCCATTTGCTCTGTGTACTCCTCCTCTGCCTCGACCATTTGAAACACCAAACTGCCATAGTTTTGCTTGTTTAATGAATCAATTGCTAACTTCAGCGAGAGTTATTTCTATAAGTCCGATACTCATGTTCTTAGCGGAATTATTACTTCAATTAAAATCTAATTAATTACATAGCAGACTTTTCCAACATAATACTGCATATAACTGTTAAACTTTTATAATTTAATAGTATTAGAATGAACTTTGAAATTATTATAAGAAGAAAAATCGAAGTAAACAGAATTTTTTCACTTGATTTAAAAAGAAAATGATGGGAAAATTTTTTAAAAATTAATTTTTCATGTTGGAGATAAGAGTTTTGATTTTTTTTAGGGATATTTATACCTGTTTCGTTTGCGCATACTCTCGGCATGTGGACTCTTGATGTATTGTTCGACGATTTGCTTCCATCTCCGCCGACAAAGCCAACCTCGGAAGAAGCTCTGGACTTTTTTTATTTTTTCCATATCCGTTGATCCTTCAGCGATACCTCTTAATCCCCCGCCAATGGCGGATTCATGGATGTTCGATCCGTGTCCTCCGATGTAGGACGAGTGCACGCCACCAACATCGCTGGCGTATCCGACGCTCTGGGACAAGGTTCTTTGGATTCCCGGTCTGCCGGGATAAGCTGCGAATGCAACTGAGCTCGGACGTAATTCCTTCTTCAAAGTGCATAACTGAAATAATCAAGCATTTGGTGCAAGGTGGATAATCTCGTGAATCAACAGCATGAAACAGGATAAAGGGGTATTGAAGTTTGATGCAGTTCAAATTGTCAATTGCAAATTGGATTATAACATCAGTATATTGGAAATAATTTAATTAAATTGTAATACTAACGCAAATATATTAAATAAATAAAATTTTCATGCTAATAAAACAAACCGATTTTTTTTTATCTAAAAACCATTGTCAATATTTTATAAAAATTGAATATCGTATCGCAGATCAAGCTTATTATTTTATATAGATATTTTTCTATCGTGAATCACATGTTACATGATACAGAGAGCATAATATAATAAATATTTTAGATAAGAGCAATTATTTAGGGATGAAAATCCTGCAATTACGAAATTTCAAAAAAAAAAAAAAAACAATCAAGATGATTTGAATTTTTTAAATTGTTTTCTATACATTGTACAAAAAAAATTTTAATTTATTATGAATTTGTATCTGAATTTCATATTTTGACGCAAATATAAATCGATTTCAAAATTATGATCCAAATTTGAGAGTGTAGATAAATCATGAATTAATTTTTTTTACTCGGGTTATATCAATGATGATGAAAATTAGTTAATAATTATCATAACAATTAATATTGTTATTTTTAAATTATTCATAAATCACTCACAAATCGTGAAGCAGATTCAGAAATTATACAATTTTCGTTTTTACAAATTATTCTTAAGTTCGAATTAATTTTGGAATTATTTCTTATTTGTGAAAAAATTTGAATTTCAAAAAAAAAAATTAAGATTTAAATTCATAATAAATGAATTTTTTTGTACTTGATCTTTTACTATATTAACTAATACAAATTACAAGTGTGTATATATAATTGAGGATAATTAAATGCAATTATTTTGTGACAATAAAAATAAGATAAACTTTGGTAACTTTTTTTTTTGAGAGTTTGAAGTGAATTTGTTTTAAAGTCAGTTCGTATTTTCTTAGAGTTTATATAGCAGAAATTGAACTTAAATATACATGGTGAAACCATGTAGCACATTTCCTTTTGGTTATTGTTATAAAAATAATTTATAACTGATTTTTCAAATATAACAAGTTAGAAAAATACAATAATATACAGGTACTGTATATCGCTGTAATTTTCGTTCGTAATTGAGAAAATACATTGAATTTTATCAATTTCAAGTATTTTTATAAATAATTGCAGCCGAAATCGAGTCTACGTTAAAAAAAAAAATTCAGACAGTCGTAAAAAATGAAAATAAATCATTGATTATAACTAAATAAAAAAAGGACATTTTTAAAATAAAAAATTGAAGTGAAAAAGCATATTCTTTTGCTAAGGGATGTGTGGTAAAAAATTAAAATTTTGTTAGTTTATAATAGTGATGATTTATTGATTGAACTAAAGTTTCAATAAAATATATACCTCAGTTCGTAGTTTTTTAATTTCTGAAGCCAGCTCTTCGCATTGTTGTGTGTACTGCCACTTGGCAGTTTTTTCGCTTTCTACAATCTGCAACAAGTGCAGGTGTTTCTGTTCCAGCTCTTCTTTCTGAAGGAGTAGCTTGTTGAAACTGCAAATAAAAAAAAAACATAAAATAGCTAATCGATCTCATTTAACCGGAGGAAAACTTTCGAGTGTATCAAACTTTTACTGCTCTTGAATAAAATCCAACTAAAAATAATAAAAATTTTTACAACGCCTACAGTTTTTTCTCTTTCAGATATTCCATTATATCTTGAATTAAAAATTACCAGAGTATTGATGTATCACTATGTCAATATGATGAAGTATTGTTTGTTGCATTAATTTAAATGTAAAATTGAAAAATCAAACGCCCACATATTTTTCTAGCCAGAGAAAATGTGAATGTATGTAGCGGCAATGTAATGGAATTTTCAGAAATAATTGTTTCGATTCATATTCTGATTCGTGAGCATAAAATCGAGTTTATCCCCGCTGAATCATTGGATACATGATTCCTCCTCCATTATTCAGTGCTGTCATCAACGAATATTGTATTATCGCTGGATATATAGCTACAGGATCACTTCTGGACTGTACAATGAGTTTCCGCCATTTGCAAATGAGATTACACGGTGAACGCTACATTATTGAATAAAATTGCTGTGTAATTAACTCTGATAATTGATATAATAACTTGTCATAAACTAACTACCATATAACAACACAAAAATTTTAAAAAAAGATTCATCCGAAAAAAATCAAATTTTTTCATTCAATTCTAAAAAATTCAACTATACGAAAAACTTTATATCTATAATTTACAATTTCATTTCGGAGAAAAATAACCTTGTAAAAAAATCGTAAACTAAATTTAGCTATATAGAAAAGAATTGACATAAAAAAAATAAAAATGCCAGAGCGTTTACTGTGACTTTAATGGCAGTTCAAGCGCAGATAATACTCGAGCTTGGATTAAGACTGTAATCCAACATTTACCGGATGCTTAAACAGTGTGATTATACTGAAGAAAACCCAAGTTTTCTTCTTTCTCCAGTGTTTTATAAATTTTTCAGTTCTTTATCCGGAGCCTGCTATTTTTTATCACTAATAAATAAATAAGTTTTTAACATACTGCACAGAGAGAAGTATATAATTTAATTAAATAGTCTACCTTGCTTCTCGTATGGCCTCAATCCAAGTTTTGCAGTCTGACTCTGTGGCAGCTTTTAATTCGTATTGTCGTTGATTCTCCCTCCGGTACGAAATTGCAAAGCAGAGCTAAAAAGGTGTTAATTATTTTATCATTATTTGCTATTATATAAAAAAACTAAATACTCAACAACAAAAAATGTTGAAATAACTATACTATCGAGTATAATTATTTTAATTATTTTTTTGTTCACACTAGAAAAATAAAACTTGAAAAATAACAGCGCATTCCTGAGTAAAAAAAAAATTTTTTTTTTCCTATCCTAGAACACTATGTAAACCTTTAGAATTTACACCTGTACTATATGTATCGTTCTGACGCTCTTACATAACTTTTTATATACCGCTCGTAAAAAACCCTAGAACCCTTCAGCACTTGGTGCGCGCTCCAGAAATAGAAAGCAGGACGTATATAAAATCGAAACGAGTTTTGCTTCATGAATGCGAAGTTGCGCACAACAACTTCTAAAGTCCACTTCAAACGTCAGCAACTGCCCCTTCGAGGTATGAGGCTATTAATGATGAACACGAGGGTGCAGAGCAGTCGAATGAGACCACAGAGTCATCTCGGCTTTGCTTTTATCCACATTCGAGGATTAAATAGATTGCAATAATCTTTTCGCAGCTAAAGCTAAAGATCTTTTAATATTAAAATTTATTTCAGCCCCCTCAACAACAACAAACGTCGAATTCTTGGGAAAATCTTAATTTTTCTCCGATAGAAAAAAAATATTTCTAGATGAAAACTATCAAATAGAATTATATATTGTAAAAAAAATAGGTTCAACAATATAAAATTCAAGTAATCTTCATTTTATTAAGAGTGTAATCTTTAATTAATGACTCAAAATGACCCAAAAATCGATAAATCTTGATATATTTTTCTATTAAAAAGCTCATGTCTATACTAAATCGAATTTTAGACTTCAATGGTGAGTATTTTTCATATTACTTAAATAGAAATAAAAGAGGTAGGATGTGTAATATATTTTAGAATTTATCAAAGGTTGTATTTTAATGACAGGAAAATTTAGGGCACGAGGTCACGCGTGCGGAAATATTAAAAAAACTGCAGTTTATACTTCAAAGACACAGGAATGTCAACATTAAATGACTGATGAAGTGGCTTGAGGTCATCATCAGCTAATTGTAATTATGTTACGTCGAGTTATATATGTATAATTCTGCAAATGTAATTAAATCTGATGGGGATTGCTGGATATTTGGTAAGAAAACAAACCATGATGCAGATGCAGTGTTTGCGTGGATACAGAGCATGTATGTATAGTGTTGTTTAAATATTTGTAATGAACGTTGCAATATTATTTCAGTGCCTCGAAAATATATGCTGATGGAGATTTGATCAAGTGGGATAGAAATAAATCAAAGTTGATCTACTGAGATCAAAATTTTGGGAATTTTTCTTTCTCAGTTCATTTCATTACATGTATACGGAGATCTAAGTTGATGTAACACGTGATATCTACATTCATGCAAGTAGATCTCAGTAGATGTAATGAAATCTATGAACGATTCAATATTTTAGAATCTACGAGAGAGAAGAGCCGGCAAGATCTCTGGTGATCACCAGAGATGTAATAAGATCTCAGTGTGTATTAATAATTTATAATAATAATAGGAATAATAAAACCATTAACAATCGTGTGGTTATTAATGGTTTTTTTAAAGCTTAGTCAGATATTTTACCAACTTCTCTTTCAAAATTTATTCCAAATGTATGTGTCAACTATCATCAGACATACAAATCAAAATGATGGTCGAGCAGTCTTAACGTCAAGCAACAGATCAATGAAGTTGAGCACACACGAGGAGGTTCCGTACTTGGATGGGGTGATCGCGGAGTTCCGAAAGTTATTTCGTAAATTCGATATTCAATTTTTTTTTCATCAAGTCGATTATTCTTCACATGATGCAACACGTAAAAAATAATATTTTCATATAATATTTAGGTTATCGACTAAAATATATATTTATTACATCTCCACACATCTAATGAGATCTAATTCGATCATACCAAAATTTTGATCAAAGTTGATCTCAGGCTTTTGATCTCCTTTGATGAAATTTCATTTTTCACGGGTCAATATAGAATATACAAAGTAATTATGAAAGTCTCCATATAAACAATATATTTTTTTTATTCGTCTATAGAATTGTTAATTTATTTCTACAACTATATTTCTATATACATCCCGTAGGTTTATAACAAAACTTTTTACCAGTTTAATCTCAGTTTAGAACTCTAGGAAAATGCGTTGAGGTCTAACTTTTCATATTAGATTAAATAATGTGATGGACAAAGTGGATTTTATTCGAAATTTTTTTGTAGATTAGAATTTTAATAACTACTTTGAAATTTCATTTTTTTTTCGTTAGGTAGATATTTGTAGAAAAACCTTGGATTATCCTGTCTGTATTATAATTACTGTAACGACAACAGGAATAACGTGTCTTCACATGAAATAGCTCAACAAAAGTGTAAATCCACACTGTCAATTATTGATCCTCTCTGTATTCCAGGTGATAATGAAAATAGAAATAATTTATTAATAAAAATATCATGCAAATTATGAATTTTTAAACACTAGCCACGATCAGTCAATATTAAATTAATCAACTGCATAAATTTAAATATTAAATTTATTCTTCAGGTGTGAAAAAAAATTTTAATTTTTAGTCACATTCTAAAAAATTCAAGAAAATAGTTTTGTAAATAAAAAAAATATATATATTTTTAAGGGTGGAAGAATTATTAAGAAAAATTGTAATAAATCTCACGGTTTATTTAGCAATATTCGGTCGATTTTCTTCATGGTAGTCGTTTGAATATTTCAGACAAATTTTTTCACACAAGTATTTATGCGTATAACCCAAACGGAAACGCTTTACATAGGCATATATTTGTTGTGCTCATTTTTTTGTTATTTCAGTTCAGTAAATGGAAAATACAGGAGCCATGGCTTTTCTCTGTTTTGCCCTCGTCCTAACTCGAGGTTAAAGGGCCAAGGCCACGACTGAATGCTCCCCCTCGTGCTGTAGAAGTCCGATCGGTCGAAATAAAACAGTTGGGTAGGCATATATGATTTTCCAGGAAATCATATCAGATATTTATAGAATTAATGATAGCGTAAATGAATAAAATATCACCTAAGGTATTAAACGCAATTTTTCAAATTGTCCATAATTGCCCTTAATCAATTTGACATTATTTGCTCTGACTTTACCTAATGTAAACCTGATACAATTCCAAAGTACGAAAAGTGAACTAAAAAGTCTCGAATGTCATTTCAAGTTTCTGAACATACTTACTGCAAGTTTGAGAGAAAATAACTTGATTAAATAACTATCTGACAAGAATGAAATTTTTTCCGGAAATGAAAAAACTCATTACTTTGCTTGGAAAAAATTTAATAATAAATTAAAAATAGTATTATATTGTTAGAAAAAAGAAACGAAAATTTTATTATTATGTCGCGAAAACGAGAAATATTTTAGTGAATGAGTTAAACCGAGATCGTTGAGTGATGACAGTTTACGGGCATTATTGCCTTCCTCAATATCAACTCCGGGCCGTTAAACATCTCAACCACGGTCGTTAAAGTCCGCCATAACCTTATTTTATGCGCGTCCGTCATCGCAATTGTTACCAATCTAAAAGAATGGTAACAACCACTGTAAATTGTCTATATCAATTATTTATCGCTAATATTACTGAACTTTTTATTTATTTCTTTTTTTGCTCAAGTCGTATGATCAATCACGCTCAACATATATATTAATAAAAGAGTCAAAAGAATTCCACTGGCGTTTAATTATAAATCTAAAATACATTCAGATAAATGAAAAAATTGATTATCTATAAAAAAATTTATTTTCAATCTACATGCAAACCCTTTTGATCTTTGACAGGATAATAAAAACAAATTTATTGAATGCAATGAATTACACAAAAATCAAATGACATAAATTTTTTTGTTATAACTAATATAGAACAGTCATTATAAAATATTTACTGTCTTACGGTATCGAAAATAACAGGCATTGCTGTTTTCTTTTTCTGATTTTACACGAGAACAAGTCAAAATTCTACCAGAACTGATGGCTTAATAATTATTACTTTGATCACAATAATTCGTATAAGGATTTTAGTGTTTCAATCGTGTCCAGTCTCTCCTGAATAATGAATAATTTCTTATATATTGGTTCGAGCAAAATAAAAAGCGAAAAGGCGATTGTGCCAGTGAACACGTACGAAATAATTGAGTTTACGCGAAAAGTTAGCTGGAAGGAAGCAGTAGTGAGAAGCAGTGGGGAATTAGGGCAGCTTACACTCGTATTGACTGCACGTGTCAAATCCTTATATGTATAATAGAGCAGAAGAAAAGGGACCAACCATCATGCAACATATATATCCGACTAAGCCCCGAGAAAGGAGAAGCTTGGCTGCTAATCAGAATCTTATTTTTAGACTGGAACGAATCGATCCGTTACTGATAATGCTAACAGTGCCAGAGGCATATGCAAGTACAAATCGTCACATATACAGTGATGTCGAGAGGCAGCGAGAATCTAGAACTAAGGGCCGCAGCTGAAAGCCCGGGGAATCGAGGCCATTTAGACAATGTCATCCGAGTAACGAGCATGCCCATGAGAACCATAGAGCGCTGTGGCAACGTATGACGTTAAAGCAACAGGCAGATTGTACTTGCAATGTATCCTGACCATTTCCTGCCGATAGTATACCTAAAAGGATCATTTTCCGCTCGCGCTCGCCAGCTCTTTGTCGCTGAAAAAGCTCACAAATATATTTACACATGAAAATAGATGGAAAAAAAAATGTTTGTTTTGTTCCTGGAGGTGAAATTCACAGTTTGCGACCATTTCATTATTTTATCGCTTTATTTATATGTTTAGAAATACGAAAAACACAACAAAAAAATTTTACTAATGTTTTTATCGATTTTTTTTAATTGATTTACGATCATAACCAAGTGAAAAAATCGGGAAAAGCATCTGGTGTGTTTTTTTTTAAGTAGAAAATTAAATTCATTTAATTAATTATATATTTACTTATTTATTTTCTTAAAAAAATTTATGCCCAAATATTCTTCGTCTCGGCGGACGTAAGAGAAGCTATACTACTGAGAACACGATAAGGTTGACAAGTTCATGTAACACTCACCACAGACCCTTCAGTTTGTACGTATATATGCATACTAGCATGTGCACACCCGCTTCGCTGGGTGAACTAGTTATTTTATAGAGTTTTTTTCTGATTGATAGTTTAAAACGATGCTAGGGGATTGTTGATTTTTTTAAGTGTTTTTGGGACTTTAAACTGTAAACAAAATATCATCGCGTTTAAGTAGCGTAATTTTACATGAATGTCACATAGAAATATATTTTAATGTTATGCAAAAATTAACAAAATGGCAATGTGCAAAAATTTTCACTTACCGCACCCGCTGGAGACTTCTGCACTGACCAAAAACCCGGGAAGAACTGTCAGTTTTCGTTGGAAAAGTCCGGTGAACTTAATTGCTTTTTGATATCTCTGACGTATACTGATAAGATAGCAGGCCGTGAAAAATCAATAGTTGCCACCACGTTGTCAGTTCTTCCCGGGTTTTTGTCGAAAGCAGACGTGTCCCAAAGGCGCACAGTCGATAATTGCTTTGACATCTCTGTTCAATAGTTGCCACCACGTTGTCAGTTCTTCCCGGGTTTTTGTCGAAAGCAGACGTGTCCCAAAGGCGCACAGTCGATAATTGCTTTGACATCTCTGTCGCGCACTGATAACAGTGAAAAATCAATAATTTCGACGTTTTGACCACGTCGCCCAGTTCTTCCCTGGTTTTCGATGAATGCAGATGTGTCAAAGCGTACTATCAATAATTTCGACGTTTTGACCACGTCGCCCAGTTCTTCCCTGGTTTTCGATGAATGCAGATGTGTCAAAGCGTACAGTGAGTTCGAATTTTTTGTATTGTATTTTTTTGAAGCAAAACATTTAACACTATACTGCATAATTATTTCCTATTAATGCAGATGTGTCAAAGCGTACAGTGAGTTCGAATTTTTTGTATTGTATTTTTTTGAAGCAAAACATTTAACACTATACTGCATAATTATTTCCTATAAATTTGAGGTTTGGGGGGTGTGCGATGGTCTTTAAAATGACGCCTAAATCTTAACCTTGTCTTAGCCATTTTAATTCGATCGATACATGGACATAAACAAAAGACTTTTGCCTATTTTCAACTTGATAAAAAAAGAAAAAAATCACCTAAACAAGTGACGCATAAAAAAGGCGCGATAATTAGAATCATTGAAATATGACTATTTGAATTATTTTGTTTTGTGGGTATTAATGAAAAAAATCACCTAAACAAGTGACGCATAAAAAAGGCGCGATAATTAGAATCATTGAAATATGACTATTTGAATTATTTTGTTTTGTGGGTATTAAGTATTGAATTCTCTAAAAATATACCCTAAACGAAACTACATGGAATTCTGCGTCAAATGGTGCAGATTTCGTGTATTTATTATAAATGTCTGAGACGCCAACCCCAAACAAAGATTTAGAACTTTCTTATGTATATATAGATAACAAAAATATCAAAAAACTTGACCATCAGAGTGGGTCAAGCTGATCCTTCTCATGAATTTCATACAATAATTTAAAGAAGAAAAAGGTGCAAAAAATTCTTCCATTCAGATGAGACACAATCCTGAATAACTTTTTAGATTGCAGGCTTATTTTTATTTATCCAATACGATTTGTCGGATAAAATCGATGTATATTATTCAGTCGGCGCTTTGTTTTTATAGCAAAAGACGATGGCTGATGGGCCAAAGAAAATACATCAAAGAAATAAAAAACGGGGAAAAGAAAAATAACTCTCAAGTCAGTTGCACCAACTCGATCCAGTCTCGATCCAGAGAGAAGTACATCAAAAGACTCTCGTCTAGCCCTCGTCTTATACTCAAGAGGAGTCTTTCATTTCACACGGCGGGATGTAAAGCAACATATAGCTGCCGAGGGTTAACTTTACCCAGGACTTTCTAGTTGCTAACTCTCAAAGGAATTACTCTCGTTTCCTTGTTCTTTTTTTCACCTCCCTTGTTTTTTTGCAGAACCAATCACAGAGATCGTTGGAGGACCGGATCTCTTCATCAACAAGGGTAGTACGATCAATCTTACCTGCCTGGTTAGGCATGCGCCTGAGCCTCCGAATGCGATCATTTGGAGCCACGATCACATAGTGAGTAAATTTCACCTCGTCAATTTTCGTGTTCTACATGGCTACTACCTACAAATCATACGGTGGATCAGAAATGAAAAATATTCGGCTCATAATTCAGAGGCAGAACAGCTGCCCAGTTGGAGGAAATTGGAAAATATCGCTGGCTGCATGCTGCACTATCATCAACAAAAGTGGAAATACAGTAAATTGGGATTTTTACTCTGGGGAAAACTATACTTGTTTCGGGCATTTAAGATATTATATGAACATTATTACAGTTCTACTGCAGCTCTTTGTCATCGACCCAGACCCACTGCACTCTCTATTTTGGATGATACTGCGAGCAATTAGTCATACTTAGCGAGCTCGATATTATTTGTAATTTACTCGGCCAAACTTGCAATGCACTTCTTTCACTTGTTATTAAATTCCTCATGATTTAACTAATTCATACTGTTAATGTGCACGTTTAAGTATACTTAAATATTCGCACTTAACGTGGAGTTAAATTAAAGTTTATCATTTTGAGAGTAAAATTTCAAATTTCAGTTAAAATAAAATTATCATCTTATAATTATTATTTAGTCTTGTTTTTTTGTTTTAAACAATATTTTTCTAAAATTTACCATGTTTAAAAAAATCGAATAGAAGTTTTTTTTTTTTGTTTTCAAAATTTTTCAGCTTTATATCATTAAAAAAAGAGGAAAAAATATGAAATTAAGAATTTATCCAACAAAATTGAAAAAAAAAAAAAATTTTTTTTATTGTGGATGTTGTTTTTTTTTTGTCGAAGAATTGTCGTGATATATTTTAATAGCTGATTCTTTTTTGCAATTCACGTCAACACCTGCAATCTCTTCCCCGCCATTGCACTAACGCAGCCATTCTGTTTTTATTTTTTACAGGCGATTAACTTTGACTCTCCGCGCGGTGGCATCAGCTTGGTGACAGAGAAGGGCAGCGTAACATCGAGTCGTTTGTTGATTCAAAAAGCCATTCAACAAGATTCAGGACTGTACACTTGTGTGCCGACAAATGCAGAGCCCTACAGCGTTCGCGTTCACATACTCAATGGTACGTCCAAGTTTATAGCAGAAAATATATAAAATCGAATATTCTGCGACACGAATATTTGTTTCAGAAGAACACCCAGCGGCAATGCATCACGGGTGTAGTAGCAAACGTGTAGCACTTCTTCCAATTGTCCTACTTTTCCCATCGCTAGTTTCGGGCGTTATGCACGTGGGTCTAGGGGAATTTCCGTAAGAACAAACGATCGTCGAAACGGGATTGGATTACTCCGGAATAAAGTGCCACCGGGACATTGTGAAATCGAGTGTGTGCTTGACGTTGAACGGGGTGGTCAGGAAAACGATGTGCAAGCGAAAAATGTGTTTTGTGCATACGTGGAATAAATAAACTTATTTAAATAAGATTTTTTACGTGCATCTATAAATGTGACATTTTACGGTTAACTTTACTTCTGTGGTGTTTCAAATTTTTATGACTATTTTTTTGGAGAATATGAGTTTTCATGTAAATAGTGAAGAGAAAAAAAAATTACGAAATTTTTTAACATATCATTTTTGTGTGTAATGTGAATTGTGATCGCTTGCAGGTGCAATTATCGTATACAGTTAAAGTGGAAATAATTGTTTTTTTTTTTTAGGAAATTTATTAATTTTTGCCTCGTTGCCATACCAAATAAATTTATGGTAGTGTTTATGCATTTTTCATGGCGCAAAGTTGAGAATTTCGACTTTTTGCCGATGGAGTATATATAGTTAGATTATTTTAAAAAATGTTAAATATAGTTTTTAATTTTATAATTTACTTTAATTTACTAATTTCAAATTTCTAGATCTAATTTTCAAAAAATCTAGATTTATTCAAGAGACTTTTTACCTCTGAAGATCGATAAAGATGTGAGATTAAATGTTGTTTTTTTTTTTTTCTTCCCTCGGGGGAAAATCGGGATTTTAGGGATATATAAGACACGTCCGGATTTAAGGTAAAATAATTTATGTAGGGACTTTGCTATAAAACTGACACTTTCCTTGTTTTCGTGATAAATTCAAGCATATAAAATGATTTCACAGATTCTTGTAAATCAAATTTAAAATTTGATTAATTCTCATACGTTTTTCATTTCGTTTTTTTTTTTTTTCACGTAAAGGGGACCATGGTTGATGGATTATTTTAATGATAAAAATTTATACAAAACGCTAGATAATTTTGATGAAATAAAAATGAAAAATAAAAAATCATTGTGCTCACAGTTAAAATGAAATAATTTAAAATTGGTTAAATGAAAAACTGCAAAATTATTTTATTTATTATCGGAAAATGATAAAATAATTTTTAAACAACGATAATCTGAAATCCTCTATTGTGATATACAATAAATATTATAAACGTCAATGATGTATTCAACTATTAAAGCAATTTATTAATTTTTGTGAGTAACATTTTGTTTTTCTAAATAATAAGTAATTATAAAAAATACTGTTTATTTCTGTAAATAAATTTATGAATTTTTAGATGAAAAAAAAAATTATTTAAGAAATTAAATTATGTAATTAAATAATAGATGGCAATATTTCAGTAAATAACGTGTTGAATTCGTTTTTTATTAAACAATATGGTCGAAATGTCACTTTAGAAGCTGTATACTTAATTGCCTTATATATAAGTGCAAAATTTCGACTAAGTGGAGGACGCCATTTTGGATCGTTGAGTTTTGTTTCAACTTGCTCGAGGCTATTTATTGTACAAAGCTAATTTACTGAAGCGTGCATGTGTACATTTAATCGTAAAATATTCTATTTATTTAACTAAATTAAAAATACTACGAAATTTCAACTTTTAAAATTTTTTTTCTGCGTTTATTTTTTTTTTTTTTTTCTTTTCAAGTAAGATAGAGAGGGCGGAAATTTTCGTTTGGCTTCTCCGGGATATATAACATCAAGGAAAGACGATGTATACATTTTACTTTGATGTCGTGGAAATTTATACAAAACTAATAAAAATTCTTAGCAGCCATCTCAAGACTCATGTAAGTATTTAATATATTTTTTTAAAGCCTTCAAAGTATAAGATTACATGAAGTTAATTTATTTATGTCGTCTATTAAACTTAAATACCCGGTATAATGAGTTTTTCCTTTGCTTTTTTTTGATGAGTTAAAAAAATTAGGCAGAGAAAATATACAATATCTTCGCAGCAGCTGCGGCGAAAAAATTGTTATTTGTGTGTGTATATATGTGGGGAAAATGTGTAAGTTTGTCTAAGAGTCAGAGAAACTGGTCGTAAATGCTCAGCTAATTTTCTCCTCTGGGAACACTGGGGATAACGACAACTGCCGCTCTTCGTTCGCGATTATCGGATCCACCGCCAACACACAGACATATATTTGTTTCAGAAGAAGTTGCGATCGTCTCTCTGGCAATGAAATTTAGATAGATTAGCAAAGTTGGTATAATTTTACCCGGATGAATTAATGACGGGTGAGAAGTTTGACAATTCTCACTAAGAAAATTCATCTCACCAATCTGCATCGGTCTACTCACCGTGACAAGCAATTATACAAGTATTTTCAGAAATTATTATTAAATAACTTTCAACATATATTAAACTTATTTCAACACATTTCTATTAACATTTTAACAAATGAAAAAAAAATATGTTCAAAATTTCTCTATTAAATTTCAATATAGTTTAAATGAGGTAAATGTACCGGTTGATGGTAATTGTTTAGAAATGAGGTTTACCCTATTTTCAGTCGTACAAAATCGAAAAATTGACATTTTATAAATGACATTATGCTTGTTTTTGCGGCGTATTCATGATAAAAAAAAAAATATCACTGCAAAATCAAAATTTAAGCAACTTTTCGGAGGTTAAAATTGCAAAAAATAAAAAGTATTTCGGTTTTCCAACGAAATTCGCTGGTAGAACATTTTTTGTCGTCATTAATCTAATTATTTTTTAAAAAGTAATGAAAAAATGGACGAAAAAACTCCCGATATCTTCCAAACAATTACCCGCAGTTGATGACCGCTTAAAGCGAATTTGGCGGAAAACGATTGCTATTTAAATAATTTTTGGTGTTCAAATAGTATTTTTTTTTATTCTGTCAATTTAAGTGCCAGTAGTCATTAAAAAAAAAATTTAATTTTCAAATTAATTTTTTTTCAAATCATATTTTTAGATGTTTGCAAATCTTATTTACAGTATTTTTATTAATGACTCGGATTTTAGCTCATGGTCATAAATTTCGTCATGATTTTTTCGTCTTTTTTTAAGAGGCAAAAAAAATTAATTCCGACTAATAAGGAAGAGGAACGCCCCTCTCAAATGAGAAAATTTTTTTCCAGCATAAGGCCGGAAGAGAAACAAATAAGGGTCAGTGTCTTATTTGAAGAGACTCGGACGTAAGCAATCTCCGCTCTTGATTCCATGCGGTAAACCCCTGGGTATCGCAACCATTCGCACACTCAGACCTATCTCAACTCGTACATCACGCTGTCCATCCGGCTACATCTTTCTATCCGCGTTCACTTTCCGCTAGGTTGGCTCTTTGTCGTGTCTTCGAGATTTTCCATCCCCTCTGGCGACAGTCGTGTTTTCTCTGAATACCCATCGTTTGATCAGACAGATCTCTCCACCGAGCTATCTGAAGAAAAAAAAATTCTATCAAGGTTCGTTGCTTTTTTTTACGATCAACCATCACCCGAATTACACTTTTGCCAGTAGGACACGTATCTCTTTTTTCCACGTCGATAAATAATCATGAGAGATGTGAGAGCAGCCCGAAAAAAAAGAGGGAAAAAAAAAATTCTTTAAATATATTCTGTGCTAAGTGTTTCGTACGAAACGTGAGTGATAATTAATTGGAAATGTGACTGAAATTTATTTCACACCCTTAATTCCCACCAAGTTATGAACTTTAGCCAACTGGGGGCTAAGAGTAGAAATTTATGACCCCTTTAATCCGCGGTTTCGCTGTTACAATGGATAAATCAGAGACATGTGTGCTAAAGTGAACGGAAATCAGCAACAAAATCTTGAGCTTAAAATATATTCACTGATGGATAGATTGATTTTTTTTTAGAACAATATAACGGTGGAATATTAAACACCCCCAAGATAAAATTTAATTTTAAACTACTGCTGAATTTAGTGATTAATTCACTCGCGTTGACAGCAGTATAATACAAAAGTGAATATCCATTAAGTTTCTTCTCTGCTTTTTCAAAGTATTTGCTGGAGCCTTGATAAATGGCACTGCGGCAGCTTGCATGAAGCCTCAAGCCAACTAGAAGTTCCTAGGATTTATCGTGACGTGTGCACAGGGAGAAAACATCGATGAATACCACATTTAAATTCATTTAGAAAATTTTCATTCAATATATCAATCTTTCAGCTATTTAATTCAGTTTAAATTGAAAACAACAAAAAAACTTATCTCTTAATCTTGACACTGATAAAATATCACCATTTTTATTGCTTTCATCGCATTTATTATTTTTTTTCCCCCATTGGTAAAAAATGCGAAAAAAAAAATTATCATCAATTAAAAAAGATATCCAACTAAATTTTATCAATTTTATTAATTACAAAAAATTCTCAGGATAAATATTTATTTTGTTTTTTTTAAGAAATTGAAATTTTTTTATGATAGAAAATTAAAAAAAAAAATTTTTTTTTTATAGTTATTTGAAAAAAAAAATTTAATAAAAATAAATATAAATTGATTAGTGTGTTTGTTAGAGCAATTAAATTGTAAAAAGTGGATAAAAAGTTGTTACTGAGCATCAAGCGGTGGCAGAATTGAGGGGTAACCGCAGACACGTAATTATCGAGCGGTTCGAGAGGCAGTTATATCGATTCTAAGCGGTCGAGCAATCAGCCGTATTAGGCTCGTAATTGGCGGCGACGTTATCCCGTTTGTAATTAGAAATTACAATAGGGAATATCGTTTGGTCGTTTGCATTTGCGAGAATCACCGACATGACTGTTAAAAACGTTTTTTCTTTACCGAAGCGAATTTTTAAAAGGAGCAGAACGTGGGCTATTTCACGTTCTCCAGTAAAAACACGTTTTTTTCCAAAAAAAAAAATAGAAACTGCTCTTGGGAATCCAAAGCACGTCGATAAAAGAGTCGAAGCACTCGATCTGAATCGCGGAATGCTCCCGAGAAGGTGAAACGGGGAATTTCTGGAGAGACCTCAAATTTAAGTGACATTGGACGACGAGAGACCACTAAAGCCCGATGGACAGGAAAAAAGATCTTTCAGATTTTTTGTTTTTATTTTTCAATTTCTTGAATCGACTGCGCATCTCTGTTTTTCCACTTTTTATGCGAACCAACAGAGGCAATTTCATCATTTGAAGCAGCATCATTTGAAAATGCCATTGAAATGGTGTAAAAAATTTCAAATTCAAAAAAAATTTATCTAATATACTCTGAAAATTATTTAAAAAATAAAAAATGTCTGTATTGTTGTGAAAACAAAAAAATATTATTCAATTTTTCAGTTTATTAATGCAATAATAAATGTTTTCAATTAATAAATAAGTGCTTATGAATAAAAAAGAATAATTTATTGGAAATAAGCACACTTTTTTTGCAAATTTTCAATTAAAATCAAAGAGTGTTTCAACTGCAACCTGCTAGGTGTCAATTTAAACAAAGAACATGCCAAAAGTTTTTTTTTAATCGATAAAAATTCAACTGATCATTGTATTTTAATTTTTATAAATTTTTATGGAAGGTAATAGTGTTCAAAACTATTTGGTCAAAACTGATTAATAATTATTACTTTGAACACAATAAATTCTAAGATTTTACTGTTTCAATTGAGTCCAGTCTCACCGAAATTAGTTTTCAATAAAATAGAAAAAAATGGCTGTGGAAATGATAAATGTTTTTTTTTTTTGCTTTCGAATATTTGAGGTTTTTATGTGTGCAAACGATTTAGCACTCGACAACTTGTGCGACAGATAAATTCTATACAAAAAAGTAGTATTCTGCACAATTGGTTCGTGACGTCGACGAGTAATTGCATTTGAGATAGCGGTGTATGGGAGGCGGCGGCGGTTGTGCCGGAGTTTCTTTACGAGAGACTTCTGCTCTGTAACGGATGAAATACTGTTACGACTTATGATATGAAATTCAAACGATCGTGAGAGCTTAACTTTACCACGCGAGAAATTCAATTTTGTTAAATAGACGCGCACCCTGAGACGGCAAAGAGTATACGGAGCAGCTTTCATATCGTCATCGCATGTCTCAACTCTCGCACACGCTATATAATACCTATCTACCTCCTCAGCGCAGAGTTGCGTCAAAAACGTCAGCGAGGGTTTTAAATTAGACTTTTCCTGGATATTGGAATGTCTGAATTGTGGATTTTCACTTTTGCTTCTTTTTTAAAAATTCAACTTATTATTAAATTATTTCGCTCTATGACATCACGAAAGTACTCTCTAAATGTCCCGAAAAATAATTCAAATTTATTGATTCATCATTTTCTAAAAGTGACATTTTCACCCGCGAATTTTCGAAAATTTAGAGTTAGAAATGCATGAAAAAATTTCGATAAATGTAATTTTATCTTCAAAAAATTCGAAAATAAAATCTTAAAAATTTTTCAATTTTTTTAAAACAGGTTTAAATAATTTTTTTTTTAGCGATAAAGATTTTAGTCGTGATATAATTTGTTTCTACTAATTTATTTGTTTTTTTTTTTGCAATGTTATAAATATTTTTTTATTTATGTAACATTCATTTTTTAATCTACAACGTTCGATTAAATTTTTTCCTCGCTATATTTTTCGAATCATAAAAATGCCGTAAAATTTTATCGTCTGTTTAATGACAATTTGATGTTTGACAATTAATTTTGCTTCATTTTTCCAATTTATCACAGAAATTCTTTATACGATTCCAACGTCAAAAATTCAATTGCCGATATTTTATTAAAAAAAAAAAAAAAACTCATCTTTGACTGATACACGGTACTGTCAATGAAAATATCCAACAAAAAAAAAATCAAACATAAAAAAAACCATATTTGCTAGCTAAAAATTTTTTTTCAAAAAAATTTCTTTCTTTCAATTGCCATAAATTTTATTACAAATTTTATAAAATCGTGATCATGTCTAAGGTTAAAATATGAAGTAATAAATTCGAAATATTCGTGTTGAAGGTTGGTAAAAAATTGGTCGGAAATGGACGATTAATTCGGTAGGTTTTTGCACACTTTGACCTCAATAGCGTCGTATAGTTTGAGTAACGATCCCACGTCATATCGACGATATAGCAAGTTACTTGTTTTAACGAGGGTAGACCCAGATAATTACTTAAGTGTATACTTTCTGCCGCGAAACTCTGAGACCCCTGACTTCTAGCTTTTCTCTTACTTACCGGCTGGGACGAGATAAATTACGTGGAATAATCAACGAGCGATCCGTCATCATCACGGTGACCCGGGTTGTACACAGAGCGTGCGCGATATGCTCTCCACGGTTAATGGGGAAACTCAACCCATCGGGTCTCTTATCTCAGATAAAACCCACCCCCGCCTTCACGCAACTTGAGATTATATAGAGGCAACGGGTTATAATAGCAACACCTGACGTAACTTTGAGTTTTATTCGCGCACTGTATAGTTTATAAACAACTGCATTCACTTGTTTGTGATCTTATAAAATTAGAAAATTCCATGTAATATTATTTTTTATGTTAGTCGCGTGACTTTTCATATATACAGTATATCGTTTTCAATTTTTTTTTTTCTCATTCTCGAGTTTTTTATGGTAAAACATTAAAAAAATGAGAATTTCCGCGTGATTTTTAACTCTGTAATATATTTTATTGTTTCTGATTTATATCTATTAATTTATACATTCAACCAAGAAGTTTTATAAATAATAGTTACCTTTAAAAAATTTTTTAAAAAATCTACTTCATTTTTTTTTGCTTACAAATGTCACAAAAAAATTTAATACCTCAAACGAAAATTTATTTTTTATGCGCCATAGCGGTCGGAAATGCGGTCTTTTGCACCCTCTGTTCCGGGAGCAAAATGACTCTTTTCTGACGAGCGGGAGGAAAAGTAATGAAAATTCGAAAAAAAAAAAAAGTTTTTCACAAAATTCCAATTTTTGGAGACAATGGTAACTTTTTTTTTTTTTTAGTTTTAAGTAGTTTAGTCTTAGAAGCGTTTATTGGGGAAAATTTATTTTTGGTGGTATAAAAAAACAGTTTTTTCCGTAAATAATAATAAGAATTCGATTTATCACGGGATATTAATGAAAATAAGAGTACTTTGATTTTTATTCAAGAATAATTTTAATTTCCGAGGCGGGTCTTACATCATACTGTCAGCCCCTTCTCTGCGCGCAGTAGTATAAACCGCCTTTGGGCCGACTTGCCTCATATATTCTCGACTAACTCGCGAGGTATCTTCGATCCCTAGATACCGTTATTGCCATTTCCCATACACAGCAGAGTAGTTTTTCTACCCCTGAAGTATATAGACACGGCCGGGTTTTCGCTGAACAATTCCAGTCACGAGTCTGCAAGCTCTAAACGTGTGATGGCTCTGTAGTACGACAGCACAAGAAGATTCTCCCTCTATAACCATTTTTCGCAGTGCCAATAATGTACTGCCATGCCATCGACCACCGATAGAAATTTTTTTCCGCCCCACAAAACCGGCGTTTGCATTCATCAATTTTCGCAGAGAAATTTTATTTATGTACATCAAAAAAATTTTTTTTTTCGAAATTTTTACTATTTTTTTTTATTATTCATGTATATTGTATCGCTTTTGATTTTTCATTGTTTTGCATGAAATATAGAAGAGCCATCTGATAGTCGATGATGCGAATATGCGTTTTATGTGGACATTTCAATAAAAAAAAAAAAATTCTCAATCTTTTGTTTATTTCGCATTGTTTTTTGAGTTTAATCAACAACTCGATATCTGCATGTTACGGTCTGTTGCGTGGTACTTTGATAACTTGTGATTCGTCGCCCGCACATTTCCATGAGCTATGAAATTTTTATTTTTTTTTATTACTTTTTTTTTTTCATTCGGGATGAGTGATTTTTGCGGCTTTGTTCGGCAGATATCGTTGATTATTGCCACCACGAGGTTTTCACGCGACGGAAATAAAGAAAAAAATACACATAGTGAAACCATAGAGCAAACTTCTTTCGGTCATTGTTATAAAAAGTTTATAATTTATTTTTAAAATATTATAAGTCGTATTGAATATAGGTAAAATTCATATACAGGCACTGCATATCGCAGTAGTTTTTATTCATAATTCAGAAAATACACCGAGTTTTATGCTAGAGGTTAAAATACCAAATAGCCTTGGTAATAAATAAATAAATTCTGATTAATTTCAAGTTTTTTTGTTAAAAATTGCTGCCGCAATCGAGTCTACGCCTAAAAAACATTTTGGATCGTCGCAAAAAATACAAATAAATCATTGATTATAATTGAATAGAAAAAAGGACATAAAGGAGATTTTATTGTATTTAAAATAATAATTATTAATACATTAGTTTTGGTACAAAAATTTTTTTGGTTACATTTTTACACCTAATTGTAGCAGTTGAAAAATTGAATTTTTCTGGATTTTCAATACGGCGGTTTTTTTTTTATTTTCGCAATAATACAAACATTTTTCATTTTTTAAATAATTTTCAAAGTATATTAGATAAATATTTTTCGAATTTGAAAATTTTCAGACTATTTTAATGATATTTTGTCATAGCGGGAGCAAAAACTCTATTTTCTCCCGCTACGACGAAAAATAGTATATTTACCTCGGGATGCAAAAGAGGTTATTATGACCGTGAATTCTTGCCCTGAAGGCGAGTAAACTTTTCACGGTCGAAATGGCCTCTTTTACTCCCTTGGTGAACAATGTACTAATTTCCGACTGTTTTATATCAGTTATTACACAAAAATTTGTGTTGATGCACTGTTGTGCTATTTTTCACATGAATATTTATTAAAATTTGAAATATTATTATTTACTGATTTTTCAACGTCTTTCTTTGAATTGGCACTGTGTTTCTCAATTGAAAAAAATAAAATATTAGCAAAAATGGCCTAGGTGAGTATAGAGCACATCCTATTGCTTCGCATAAGGAGTGTGCAATATCAAAACGTTCGAATAAATCATGTGGCACTTTTTTTAAAAGTTGATTTTTTTTTTAAATGCATATTTGTTGGGGTTTAAAGTTATTTTTAATTTATTGTGCATTATAAATGACTTCATATCAGTACGAATATCACTTCAGTTAAAGTTTCTATTCAGTTGTGGTATTATTCCCACGATAGGGAAAGACTATACTAGGAGTATCATGGGAGCGACTCTCTGTGAATTCATGGTAATTATTACTGCGAAAGACGTTCACTAAAACAAACCTCACAGAACGCGATTCACGGTCATGGAGCATGAGTAATAAAATTGTGAGTAATTGGTTTCAATGTTGCGCTCTCTCCTGTGTGTATTTTCTTTCTGTATACGTTCATTAGAAAATTTTTCCCGAAACATTTTAACCGGAAAATCGTAAAAAAACGTATTTGTTTCAACAGGAAAAAAAATAGCGCGAGGCTCCGAGCAAAGAAAAAGCAGAAGAAAAAATTAACAATATAAAAAAAAATCCAGTAAAAATTCTTTACGCGTCGCGCGCGTGCAGATGATGGTCTGATGAGAAAAAAGAAATGCCGATAATGAAAAAAAAAAAAATAAAAATACCCACTCCTTTAAAAACATTCTTTGTATACCAAAAGAAAGTAAAATTATTATCGCACTTTTTCATTCTCTGTGTGTGGCGGGAAAAATTACCGACGGCGCGCTTTAAAAAAATTGTAAAGCTTGTAAATTCATAAAGAAAAAAAAATTCGTTTACAAACAAAAACGTCTAACTAATAAATTACCTCAATGCTTCCTTTTTTGACGAAATGAAAAACGATAATAAATCTGTTTTACACGTGTTTTAATTATTTTTTTCGAAGCAAAAAATTCGAATGAAAATAATGGATGCATTGAAATTTAATTTCAATTAATTTGATAGATATGTTAAAGTGACTTTCTATTTATTAAGGCATATAAAAATAATACAGTATATATGCTATAGGTCATCGAATGTGAAATAAAATTATTAATGACTGTCTGATATTATTTTCGACATAACTTCTATGAGGATTAGTTGGATAAAAAATTTTTCAAGTAGAAATTTTTGTTTTCGAGAGCATAGAGGGAGCTAATGAACTTATTTCCCTTCGCATTAGATGAATGGAGTAATTATGCGGAACGCAAACAAAGCCCTAGGCTAGTCAGAAGTTTTTCATAAAAGAGCATGTCATATCTCACGGGTCTGAGATAAGTCATATGGCCATGCGGGTGTGTACAAGCTCATGCATGAACATATAGGGAACGAGTTTAATGTTTACACAGCGTTTCCCTCAACCAGGTATAATTACCACGTGTAGCCTGAAGGTCTGTGCATATATTCAATAGCCACTTTAACATCAATCACTTAGTCTTTGTGAGCGCGATAAAAGCGCGGGTGAGGTACCGCTGGTCGCCACGCAAATGTAGAACTTGATGAAAAAATGGAAGAAAAGAGAATTTATATAGCTGTGAATTTTTTTTTTTTTCAGCTCCAAAGGTTGAGATATTGCCGGGAATAGTTAGAAATATATATTTCTCGAAAAACTTTGATAGTATAGTTATACAAATTATTGTGGAAATTTTTTTAGAAATATATCAAAGATGATAGGGATATCGGGAAAACTGGACTCAATTGAAAGAATAAAATCATTGGAATTTATTGTGTTCAAAATATAATAATTATTACAAAAATTGATGAAAATTGAAATACAATGATTGGTTGCATTTTTATCGATATCGAATTGAAACCTATAATAGTGTGTTGCAGTTGAAATATCCTCTGGTTTTAATTAAACATTCGCAAGAAAAGTTTTTTTGTTTTTAATAAATTATTCTGTTTATTCATAAGCACTTATTTCTTAATGAAAAACATTCATTATTGTATAAACTAAAAAATTGAATTTCTGAGGATTTTAAATATAGTGCGTAAAATACTCCATTTTTTCCATAAATCGCGTGCGCACTCTTTCGATACTGATGTCCCTGTGTGAGCTTTCAAACAATTAAACCACACAATTTCTTTTTTCAACTTTTATAAATAATTTAACGTTACAAATTCGCAAATATCGTTAAAAAGACTCGGTTTTTCCAAAATTTTTAACTAAATATTTTTTTTACTTCTCGAAATTTCTTATAAAAAACATGATATATTTATGTATAAAATTTACAATAAAAAAAACTTAATTTCATGGATTAAAAAAATTTTTGCTGTTTATTTGGTTAAAAAATAAATGAATTCGCCTGTTAAAGTGAATTTATAAATATAAAAATAATAATTTTCAATAAATAACGTCAATAAAAAGTGATATCATACCAAAGTGCATTAGCGAGTAAAATATTTTTAATATAATTACACTTTTATAAGGCTGTACTATAAAGATCTTATTTCCGCCATGCAAATTCTGCGATGTGGGTGGCAAGAGAGTAGAGAGTGAAATTGAGTTTTTCTAAAAGTTTATAATTAGCTTAGTATAGAAATGTGGTACACTCCGGAGCGCTCTTCTTGGTGATGCTTAAACTTCGTAATAGAGTATAATGATGTTCAGAATATATAATTGGCTATCGAGAAAAAAACTCTACCTATTTTTGTTACTTCATATACACCATGTTAATTACAGTTCTTATTTTATAAATTTATGCACAAACTTTCCAACAATAAAAGCCCTCTTTTTTCTACTATTAATAATTCCAAAATACTAATATTTTTATTTTAAATCTGCAAAAATTTAAATCGAACAATCTCAATAACGTCAAAATAATAGAGTAGAGCTCAATTTTTAATTTAAGTAATTTTAAAAGTTATTTTAAAAAAAAAATATCAAATGATTTGACGTAGTTTCTAAGCTGGAATTTTTTTATTAATCCAATTTTTCGATTTATTTCAAGTGTTTCGACATTTTGAAAGACATTTTTTTAAGAGTCTGTATGATTTAAGAGCTCTATATATGATGAAATAAATGAAAAAATTGTTTATTTCACCTCTAAATTTTTTACGACCCTATTATTACTGTTTATGACTGATGAGCGCTGTCAATGAGCCCTTTGATAATACCGCACGGGGTGTAATTTGCCTCCAAGTCGACTTGGAGACGTATATTGATCGCTCGTGCGATATAAAAATTTTCAGACACGTATATGTACATATATTGCTTAAAATTCAATATTTATAGATTTATCGACCTTTCTTATATGTAGGGACTGTCTGTCATTTAAATTTGTTTGCTGAAGTTTATTTATTCATCGAGCCCGAGGGGTTTGCCAGACGGTAATTTTTTTGTAAATATTTATTTATCACAAGCGGCGGAGGGTAGTGAATTTATTTCTATGAATAGTATGACACCTTTATAAATTAAAAGAGTGAAATCTAGAGATGTACGAAATTCGTGAAAATAATAATATAAACAAATTTCAACTCGCCCGAGTAAAAAAAAAATTGTTTAATTGATTAATCACAAAGATGCAGCAGAAATCCATCATAAGTTCGTATTAGTGAACAAAAATGAACATTTGATGAACTGTAAAAATTCAGCGTGTATCAAAATTGAATTTTTGCTGAGTATTGAATTTTCGATGTATTTTTACTGTACAAAAATAGAAGTATATTTAAAATACACAGAAATTTTAGCATTATGCAGAAATTCATTAACAATAAATTTTTAATTAATTTCAATTCATTAATAAACGAAGAATTGTTATTTTTTAACTAATTTTTCTGAGGTGGATATTTTTTAAGTTTGCCCAAAATTTATCTTTTTTTTTTTTTCTTTTTATACGTCAAGTTACGCAAGTATTTTTTTTTTTTTTTTTTAATTCTTTGAGCAGTTATTTTCACATATACTTTTTTTAGTGTCCCCAAATGTCTTGCTACAGCCTTTTTCCAGGACTTGGCTAATGGTTCGACCCGTTTACGTTTGATGGTGTTTGTGCACGAGAGTTGATGGTTCGTGAAACTTTCCGAGGTTTTTGCCGAGGCTTCTTGCTAAGTTTCTCTTGCACAGTGTATACTCTCCAATCCTAACGATAACCGAAAAGCTCTTAAAGCTTCCGGTGTGACGTTGAGAGGGACTGAGGTGCTTCTAGACAAAGATACAACTACCATAAATCCAACATTTAATGTTTCATTCTAATCTAGTATTTTTTTTTACTCCAGAGCCCTCTAAAAAAGCGAGTCTGGAGGTGGGATTTTAGTATCGGAATTTATCGGGATAAAATTTATTTACTTTCGATGTGAAAATAAATAAAGCTCGAGGAACACTTGATCAAAGTTTATGTTGGATAAAGTATACTTGAATTTGTAAAGGTACTTTTTTTTACTTTTATAACACGAAATTCACACAAGCGTTTACCGGAAACAATACCTGCACACTTATTTACAGCTGCATGGCTTCAACGACGAGAGAAACTTTAATGACCTTACAAATCTCCGTAAAATGGCGACTGTTTTCCAAGAACTCTGTCTCTATAGACTCATCCTACGGTGATGTTCTTCTACCTAGAGGTTCTTCGAACACTGTGTAAACTCGTGTCCAGGTCAGTGAGTCCCCGGGCGACCACATTAAGCATGACGACGCTCATTTTCTGCTGGTTCGCTGTAAAAAACTCTTTTTCTTACGTGTCGCGGATGAAAATTATGCATACTACAATTTTTTTCTTATTCACATCCAATTTCACGTTCACGATTGCGATAATATTCGGATCTTTTGAGTTTCTAAAATAAAAAAAAAAAATTATATCCGGGATATCAAACTATTCGGATTTGGTCAGGGTGATTTTTAAATAACAATTATTTGAATTCAGAAAAAAATATATTAATTTGATGTTTAATTCAACAATTTTCGAACGATTTTCAATAAAAATACAAAGGAAATATATCGAATATAATGACGGGATTGAAATAACAATTAAATAATTTAGAAAAATAAAATAGAATTGAAAAATTGAATAATTTAAATTTAGAAAAATAGATAAATTGATTGAGCAAGGCTCGATCTTACCTGAAATAATCCTTTGGATAAACCAATAAGGATTAATTTCAGGGATCTATTCAGGACTATTTTATTTATTTGAAAACCAAGTGGATAAACCGGTCCAAAGGCTTCAAATTCAATAAAACAATCCCCAGAACCTTACTCGAAGGATTGAGTCAAGAGAATCGCCGCTGGAAACGTGAAAACCCGGCTATTTATTAACTTTTTCATCAACAATTTCCACGTGGAAGGAAGTAAAATTCTCCTACATTGAAAACCACGAGTTTGCCGAGTAGCAATTTTTGGAAAACAAGGCTTTCAACCTTGAGGACATCCAGAACGCATCGTCCGCTGCGTTTGTGCATTTGAATGTCGTTTAAAAAGAATTTCCAAATACTTTTTACAGTTTATAAAAGCGTTATGTGCTCAGTACCGTAACAGCCCTTTTTGATGAGTGATTGGAGAAAAATGGCAAGGAGAAAAATTTCATATTTACTTAGAAATGACAGAGCCAAAGGCGAAATTTATATATAAAAAAAAGCGGCATATATCAAAAATACTACCATCTAAATTTTAATGAAGCTCAGTATCATACGTTCGTATAACAAAGATCAAATAACCTTCTCGCTGGGTGTATTTCGTTCTCGACGAGTCGTGTAAAGCATCAAAGAGGTCTCTTCGGTCGTCACTATAGCAAATCGATAGTAAAACCACATCAAGGAGAGTCACGTTCACCTTTGTGAAGCAAGCGGTCGTTTGAAGTGATGAGATATTTGAAGACAAGAATGCTTGACACTCGCCACAATCATTTCCAACATCCCGACGATCTTTGCGAGTAATCTCCGGTGGCCCAGCTACACTCTTATCCATACAGATCGCTTTTTCCCGCGTCATATCATAGCTTAGTCATTCAGAGAGCGCGTGGAATCATTTAGGTTGCGAAATTGAATTTTGTGGACAAGGAAAACAATGGGACATACTTTCTAGTCGCCAATGAAAATATAGGTATCGGCTCGCAAATTGAATTCCCCGGGGGTATATCCACCGCATCAGCCACTGAAGTCCTTGTTGAAAGACACGTTTCAGACAGTGGCGAGATGAATGGTCCTTCGTTTTATAGAGAACAGCGTAAAGGCTGGCGGATCATGTGCTGAAATAGACGAAAAAAAAAATCAGTAAACTCCATCAACGTTTGATATTTTTATTGAGGTTTTTTTCGTTTTTTATTAAGTTGACGCCGTCAACTTAGGCATAAGTCTTTTGTTCATATAGATATATCGATCGAATTTAAATGGCTAAGAGAAGATTAAGATTTGGAGAAAAATAGAGAAATAGTCATATAATGTAGTATTAAATATTTTGCTTAGCTACGATATTTTTCCTACAGTTAATTTAGAGTCCCAAAAATACCTAAAAAAAATTAGCAACTCTTTGGCGTCGTTTTAAAGACCATCGCACACCTCCAAACCTCAAATTTATGGGAAATAATCTGAAAAGATTTTAAAAAAGAATAAACATTAAAATAACTGAAACTTTCGTTATTATTTTTTTCCCCCATAAAAATGTGATAAATATTTAAATTTCAAAAGAGCAGAAAACATGAAATATATATGAAAATTTTTGTTTACTTATTTTTCTTTGGAAAAAATAAATATTATAAAAGATGGTTATAAACATCGGTTTTGTTTGTGTTATATACTAGATGTGGAACGTGAAATAATTTTTTTTTTTTTTCATTCTCTACGAATCTTTCTGTTGTGTGTCGAGTCAGTAAAACTCTGGTATGCAAAACATTTCAGTGAATACTTTGTGGTCTGGTATTTTTTTGTGCATAACATTGAAGCGTCCATAAGTCCACTGTAGAATATCTTTTCAGTGTTTTTACAATCTCTCTTTACATACTGCAGTTTATATCACGCAACCATTTTCCAAGACAATAAAAATGACTTTTCATATACTATTATCTGGTGTAAATATCGATTATTGCTGTATATCGAAATAAATTGAGTTTATTATTTTTTTTATAAACTATATATCCCAATAGGCAATTCATGGGAAAACTATTCTCTCATAAAAGAATTGATATTGACTGAATAAAACGATATACGTCCACTGGATAAAATAGAAAATGTCAGTATGAAAGATCCAGTCTTCATCCTGCTACTATGCATACAACAGAATATATTACCACGTTATGCATCTTGTTATATTCAAGTTAGTTTAATCTGTTTTTGATACTTTTCTTGCTTAGAAAATTTTTTTTCAATAAGAAAAAAACCGAACCAAACATTTCGAATTAAGAAAAAATTCGTTCGATGTTCAAAATTATGTGTAAATTATTTTTTAAGACATTTAAATGCACAAATACAGCTGACGATGCGTTCTGGATGTCCTCAAGGTCGAAAGCCTTGTTTTCCAAAAATTGCTACTCGGCAAACTCGTGATTTTCAACGTAGGAGAATTTTACTTCCTTCCACGTGGGAATTATTGATGAAATAGTTAATAAATAGCCGGGTTTTCACGTTTCTAGCGGCAATTCTCTTGACTCAATCCTTCGAGTAAGGTTCTAGGGATTGTTTTATTAAATTTGAAGCCTTTGGATCGGTTTATCCACTTGGTTTTCAAATAAATAAAATAATCCTGAATAGATCCCTGAAATTAATCCTTATTGGTTTATCCAAAGGATTATTTCAGGTAAGATCGAGCCTTGCTCAATCAATTTATCTATTTTTCTAAATTTAAATTATTCAATTTTTCAATTCTATTTTATTTTTCTAAATTATTTAATTGTTATTTCAATCCCGTCATTATATTCGATATATTTCCTTTGTATTTTTATTGAAAATCGTTCGAAAATTGTTGAATTAAACATCAAATTAATATATTTTTTTCTGAATTCAAATAATTGTTATTTAAAAATCACCCTGACCAAATCCGAATAGTTGGATATCACGGAGGTCTAGAGACACTTTTAAAAATCAAGAAAAATTTTTTTATTAATTATACAGCGATTTATGTTTTTAATTTTTAATCGAAAAATTATTTGGATGAATGTAGCAATTTTTTTAACCGATATTTGGAGCTATCTTCTGTTGCAGGGATCATCTCGTCAGGTGTCACGCGCGGCTTCGTATCCCCCAAGGGTATCGTGTGCCAGAGGCCCTGAAAAGTAAATCTCGTCAATGTATATAGGGAAGATCCCTTGGTTTAAGCACCCATTAAAATAACTTAACATGACCTCTGGGATGTCTCGAATTTGTTGAGAAACATTCGCGGTTCATCAGCAGCCTGGATTGTTAATTTTCTATGGTCCCCCATGCAAAATAAAAAAGGTAATTTTTTTTTATTCTAACTTTGTTGATTATGAAATATTCACTAGGTGAATTTAGATACTGAATAAAATTATATTGACTTTTGAACGCTTTTTATGCGAAGCAATCGATTGTGCTCTTCACTCGCCTAGTCCATTTTTACTAATTTTTCTAATTTAAATGATATGGTATTCGATGAATTTTCATTCAATCACTGTAAATTTTTTTTTTTCTATTAATTAAGTATAATTAAAATTATAATCCTTTTAAAATAATAACTAAAAGAAGTGCGCTCTATGGTTTTACCATATATTTTTATATGCAAACATGAAAACATTTTCTACTCTTTTGATTATGCGCCACCTGTCGTTTTCACTTTCAATCCTGCTCTAGACAGACATTTCTACTTTATCCTCGGTGATACGCGATCACTTCCCGGAAGAAAAAAAAAAAACATGAAACACAATTCCTATTTTTTCTAAATATAAAAAAATGAATCCAATATCAGAAAAAAAATTCTCCATTGATAAACAAAATCAGCATATATTGATTTCGATTTTTTAATTAATGTAATATTTTTTTTTCTATATTTTTTATTTTCAAATATTTTATTCTAGTTTATAAAAAATTTTCTAGCAAAAAAAAAAATCCAGCAGATTTTGATTTTTTCTAATTATTAAGAAATTATTTATAGGGTGTAGCGGAAAATTAAATTAAATACAAAATTAAGAAGTATTTTATGTTTTCAACACATGGTGGACAAAATTTCAACATTTATGAACGATAAAAAAAATTTCTCAAAGCCATGATAAAGTTTTTCGGGGGTGATATTTTTCCCGAGTTTTTTTTTACGAGGATAAAAGTTGATCTTTCACAATTTTATTTCAGTTTTTCCCAACCGCAAACAGCTTCAGTGTGGTCGGTCGTGATGATGTTAGTCGCAGTGGGAGTTGAACGACTGAGCGTTTCCGCAGTGTATAGAAAACTTCACCCAAAAGAGGGTGAACCAGGGTGCAACTTGTCGAAAAGTCAAGATAAAAACTCAGTCATTCCCAGCACTTGTCTACAATTTTTTTTAATGCATTAAAAAAATTTTGCCGTATCCTAAAAAAAAAATCGGCTTTTCCAATATTCTGACCAATTACTGTCAGCCCATTGGGCATGCGATTGGAAAGGCTTGCAGCAACTCTGTCAAGTGTATCCGGCGAACCATGGTGAGCAGGAAGTGGACGTGATTGCCTGCGGCTACTGTTTGAAAGAGTATGTCACGTTAGCATGTGTCGATGATGGATCAAGGCTGCGAAGTTAATGAGGATTAATGAAAAAATCAGAGTAGTCAAACTCGTTCAGTAGTTGGGTTCGTTGTCACATCATCTACTATAATAATCTAGTCAGGATGTCTTATATCAACGCGTGTCATCGCTATTTATTGCTGTACATCAGGACCTTTCGTCAATTTATTTTACCTCATATGAAAAGCGAGATTTTACACGTTGACCTTCGAAGAGTCGTCCTTCAATAGCGCTTCAAGGAGCACTACTTTATCACCTGGCACACGATCCTTGACACAGACCATAGGAAAACTCAAGTCAGATGGTTTAGAATTTATCAGACAATTTTTCCATGCATCAAGAAAATTTTTCTCAAACAAAAATGACTGAAAAAAAAAATACGAATTTTGTCTTTATTTTGATTTCTCGAAATAAAATCATTGAAATAATTATAAATTATTGTTTTTTCATCATATTTGATGACACGTAAAAAATATTTTGTTGGTAGAAAAATATTTAAATATTTTTTTCTTCCATATAGTTTTATTGAAAAAAAAAAAAAAACAAAATTAATACCAAGGATTTTTCAAGATGAAAATCTTTTAATTTTTCGGAAAAATAATTGTTTACGTTGAAAAACAATTTTTTCCCCAAAAATTAAAATAGCGTTGAATATATTGTGGCAGCTTGAATTCGTGACTTTTCATCAATTCACAACGAATCCCCATGGAGTCACCTTATTTTTCGACAACTGTAAATAATACTGTGTGGTATGTTGCATTGCAATACATTGTAGCGTATAAAGTAAAGAGAGAAAAATTCCCAGTCTATGGGGTATTATGACGGCAATATATATATCAGAAGCACAATGACAGCACAAACTGCAGAGATAAATTTTATTGCGACGCGAATTATTCTCTCCATCGATATTGCCGCGAGAGAGTTGAATGAAAGAGTGTCAAATAAATCGTAAGTGCGCACGCGATTATTGATCGAATCTCACGCTTTGTACGTCGCGCTCGATTAAAGCTGTGGACGCTCATATAGGTGCGCGTGATAAATTAAATAGATTTTATTTCCTACCGATGACATTGCAGGAAAAAATTCTGTGCTAAAAAAAAATTTTTAATCTTTAGTAAAAAATAGTAGATTTGATATACGCAACCAGTTAACCGTTATTCGCAGTGAACAATCAGAGATATACATAAAAACATATACCACCCTCATAATTTAAACAAAAAAAAAAAAAAAATCCCAAAAAAACCACGAATCAACGACAGGTAGTTGAAATTAAACTTTCCGAGCTGTTGAAATTAGTTTGGAAAATTTTCTGAAACAAGTTTATTTTATTAATTACACGGAAGCTAAAAATTATTTACTCTATATATACACGTTGATGTTGCACAAATTATTCGTGTCGTCTTTGTGCAGTGTCGCGTAAACAAGGATCAACGTCTTTGTCCTACAGTGTAAATGGCGATCACTAAATGCACACGTTTCAAGTTGTATTCCGAGCAGAGTGCGCTGAAACTCGCAAAAAAAAATTAAGGAGTTTCGATGATAACATGAAAAAAGTACCATGAATTTGAAACTTTTGTCAATTAATTGTCTTATTATCGGGCATGTATGGTTTAAATTTCAAATCATTTCACCACGTGGTTTATGAGAAAATGTAACTTGAACTTGCAATATTTCAATTCCCAATTTTTTCGTAAACGAAATGGACGAATTGAATAAAACTTGAAATATAGCTGCTGAAAAAACAGAGCAATAAATACTTAGTTTTTCGTTTTGCTGGAACTTTTTTGATTTTTCGATTTTTAAAAATTGATTTTCTAATCAACGAATTGATAAAAAAGTTTTCATAATACCACTTTTGGATAGCCAATAGGGTACTTGAATCTAATGAAATCAAAATTGGGCCTCTGAGTGATTTAATATCGGAGATACAACGTTTTGAATTTTTCGCATTTTGGGATGGCCATCGTAACTCCTTAATATACATCCAATTAGTTGGATATTTTATTATACAAAACACCTAACTATAACGCAACTGCTCGTCGTCGATGGACCCTCACCCAACTGCGTGGGTATAGTTGTCAGGCAATTAGAGGTGCGTTGAATAGGGCGTAAACAGCGTCTTAAAATTAATGGCATTGCCCTTGTTCTCTCGGCAAGTTGTTCGCCCTCAGCGGGAGGTTCGCGTCTTGGGTTTGCACTATATTCATCAAGAAAAGTTCAAATAGCTACCAAGACCCTTGGGTATATTTATATAGGTATGAAAATTCAGTTTATTCTATATACGTATAGTTTTTATTGGAAAATTTGTTTATTACATGAAACATAAAATACATATGATATATTGAAACCATAGAGCACACCACGCTCTTGATTATTGTTAAAAAAAGTGTATAATTTTACTAGCTGCTCCGACAAACTTCGTACGGCATAAAAAATCGATGTCTTGTTACATTTACGTAAATAACTATTAGAATATCGACGAAAAAAAAAATATATTTTAGTGGATTTTGATGTTTTGACGTGCGTTCTAATCTGATGACGCAAATGTAGGGGGTTTGCAAATTATTGGGGGTGTTTTTTGGGCTCGACCCTAATGAAAGAGAAATTATCATCGTGTATCAAAATATTTAACACTATATTTCATAATTATTTACCATAAATTTGAGGTTTGAGGGTGTGCGAAGGTCTTTAAACCGACGCTAGAGGGTTGTGGATTTTTTTCGGGTGTTTTTAGAATTATAAACAAACTGTAGACAAAATATCGTGGCTAAGCAAAACAGTTAATACTGTATTTCATGACCATTTCGCCGAAATAATGCTCTATATTCCCCTAAATCTTAACCTTGTCTTAGCCCTTTAAATTCGATCGATGTTCAACTTTGGACGGTTGTAAAAAATGAAAATAAATCATTAATTATAACTCTTAATAAAAAGGTAGTATTAAATCCGTAAAAAATACGTCGATAAAAAAAGTTTCATGATTATATAAATAGTGCATTGCGTCATTAGAACATGAGGAAAAAAATATGAGATGATGTCCATTATACAGCAGAGAAGGGAGCGTAAATTGGGGTGACTCTTCGCACTTCAACCCTCGATAATAACAGAAAGCGTCAAACATTCATTCAGGTTCACGTCATCCCCAAGAATTTCAATCACCATTCCAGGTGAAATGAAGTCATGCTACGGCGTCAATTCGACACGATGATGCCGTCCCTCGAACGGCGGGACCTGCAGAGATGCGATTTGTCAACGTCTGCATCTGCGCGTGATCTCCTTTATCTCTACAGAGGCGACTGTAGAAATTTGAGAAGGACAATGCACCAGTACTTGCACGTGACAAGCAATCAATATGATGACGTCAGTCAGCTCCATCATCAAATTCATCATAGGAAATTAATTTTTCCTTGAACAAATGAAAAAAAAAATCGTTTGAAGCTTAGTGACATTTAAAAATCAGTAAATAATGATATATTAAATTTTAATCAATATTCTTCCAAAAAATAACACAACAACGCATCAACACAAATTTTTTTTTTTAATAACTATTTTAAATCAGAAAAACGAAAAAAAAATGTCCGTATTGTTGTGAAAATCCACAGAAATTCAATTTTTCAGTTTAGAAATGAAATAATGGATGTTTTTCTATTAATAAACATGTGCTTACGAATAAAAAGCATAATTTATTAAAAATAGGAACACTTTTATTGCAAATCTTCAACTCTCATAAAAAAAAGTTTTATAGTAAATTATTTAAAGACGGTTGATAGAAATTTCGTAAACTTTCATTGTAACCTCTCCAGCATATACTGTAAATTTCAACTTAACTTATTAACCAGCGTTGAATCATTAGCTATTCTATCTTAAGCCGGAAACAATGAAAACATATTCGACAAACTTGTAACTGCGCTTTCATTTTACGACACGCTTTATATAAACACTAATAAAGAACATTACTAGAATACAAAACAATGTTATTCCTTGAGTATATAACGTGACAAAAAAAATTACTAACAGTATAAAAATATAATTATAACTTTTCTATAGTGACGTTATAAAAAGATTTTCGTTCATTTTTTTTTTCGTATAAATTAAGCCGCAGTCGTTTTTCCATTGGAGATGAGCAAAATTGAATGTGGCATGCCTGCACGTCGTACTTGAATGCTCCCCGAGCCAAATACGGTCTCAATCAGACGATAGGTCAATCTCCGTTTCTTCCGCGCGCGCGCGCGATACACCAACTCTCGTCGTTTTTTGTCCTGTCATCAATGTGCATCACGAACAATCGCCGCGTTGTTTCAATCGCACTTGAGATCGCATGAGGCACGATCGTAGATCACATTCGCGACGGCTAAGGCATCCACTCACATGCAGTGTTGCAGGCACGTACGAAATCTTGATCGATCAGACTTTGAAGAAACGTCCAGGATCCAAAGTCAATTTCTTTTGTATTATCATACTAGACGACTTTTCGATCTTGAAACACACATTTATTTATATAACAAATATATCATTACCGGTCTATCGTGATAAGAAATTATTTTATAAATTGATTTTATGAGAAATCATATTAATCTTATAATGAATTTTTTTTAATTGAATCTTCTTAGAAAATTCATTTTCAATATAGATATATCAATATGTTGTCGATAGAGAGCAATTTTTTTATCCTAAAATTATTTAAGACTATACCGTTTTCGTGATTGAAAAAAAAAAATTTTTTAACATTTTTTTTAGGTAGAAAAAACGCGATTTGACACTCCAACTAATCAAAGCTTGATAAGAGGTCTTTGAGTGATAATAAAACATAAAAAAATAAAAAAAAAAATTGGTTCCACTTTGATAGAAATGTGTTGAGTATACTTGAGAATTATTTTTAACTTCGAAATTTTTTGTTTTTTCAGTTGGTAAATCGTTTTTACTGCGTGCGGACGGATCTACGGACAGCAGTACAGTAAAATAATTTTAGTGTGAAGGTATATAAACGGTTTTGACGACGCATTGAATAATGTTTTATAAATTACTTGGATATCTTGTGATTGAGAATGAAGTAATAATTTTTAATGAAAAAATTATAAGTAAGCTATTAAGTGCAGTTGTTTAAATGCAGTTTTAACATTTAACTTCAACGTGAGAGTCGCGTTCTTATCAGTTTAATATCAAATCGATCTGAAAATTAGTGTCAATGTCAAGTTTTCGAGGTTTACTCAGTGATGAGATTTATTCCCATTTAAATCTATGTGTCTCTTCGTTACTGAGATTATGGGCGATGAGACGGAAAATTGTCAAGGTCAGCCCACGAGTCATAACCCGAGTCAAAATCCGAGGTACCGAAATAAGGTCCCGAGGTACCGAATCTTCTCGGACCTTGCGGATCTTAAATGGGTACCTGCCCATATAAATTTATGTACCGAAATAGCGTCCATAGACTCTGGATAATGCCCAATTCGGTTCTTTGGGCGCTAATTCGGTGCTTCGTTTCTTCCGGTTTTAAAAATATATTTTTAATTAATATAGGCGTCATAAAAAATTCAATTATTAATTATTTTGCAGCTAGTATTTTGCAATTTTGTCCTAGACAATTTAATTAATCAGTTCTAAATGAAAAAAAAACATACCTAAATTTTCGGAACTAGAGGGGGAATCGAACCTACGACCTAACGCTTCGGAATCACGCACGTTACCGATAGACCACAGACTATTTCGCTGAATTAATGAAAATTTTTTGTCCTTTTAAACTAAAACACCTGTAATATATAACTAATTAATTGCGAAATTTCTTAACTAAACAATAAACTATTGGACGATATAACTAACCTACGACCTAACGCTTCGGAATCACGCACGTTACCGATAGACCACAGACTATTTCGCTGAATTAATGAAAATTTTTTGTCCTTTTAAACTAAAACACCTGTAATATATAACTAATTAATTGCGAAATTTCTTAACTAAACAATAAACTATTGGACGATATAAATTAAGCTCGTGGAATTTTTTTTCATCGTGGCAATTAATTTTGGCCTACTTCCCTAATTTTTTAGTACAATTATTTTCATTTTATTTGGACATTCAGAATAATAATAACAATCGTATTAAAATAGTCTAAATAACGGGAAAATCCTACTTCCCTAATTTTTTAGTACAATTATTTTCATTTTATTTGGACATTCAGAATAATAATAACAATCGTATTAAAATAGTCTAAATAACGGGAAAAACTCTCAGAAAAATTAAAATAATAGTATGAATTTCGACAAATTTTAACTTGCCATATGTTTAAATTATTTGTTGAATTATTTTTACCATAAATAAACAACATAATTGCGAAATTTCTTAACTAAACAATAAACTATTGGACGATATAAATTAAGCTCGTGGAATTTTTTTTCATCGTGGCAATTAATTTTTCCCTACTTCCCTAATTTTTTAGTACAATTATTTTCATTTTATTTGGACATTCAGAATAACAATAACAATCGTATTAAAATAGTCTAAATAACGGGAAAACACTGAGAAAAATTAAAATAATAGTATGAATTTCGACAAATTTTAACTTGCCATATGTTTATAATTTTTTAGTACAATTATTTTCATTTTATTTGGACATTCAGAATAATAATAACAATCGTATTAAAATAGTCTAAATAACGGGAAAACACTGAGAAAAATTAAAATAATAGTATGAATTTCGACAAATTTTAACTTGCCATATGTTTAAATTATTTGTTGAATTATTTTTACCATAAATAAACAACAATTACATGAGAATTTCTATGCCTATACGCAAATAAATCAGCAAAAAAACATATATAATAAATCATTCCCCAATCTAGGTTACACTTTAATTTAAAAAATAGACTTAATTAAAAAAGGCGATAATTATTTAAAAAAAAAAGTCTATCGATAGGAGTAAAATTTTCTAAGTCCAGCATGAGCGTCAACGCTGGACTTAGAAAAATTTTGAAACGATCTATTCCGTTGGTACATATAGGCACTAATTCGGTATCTGCGGTAAAAATTCGGTACTTTAGGGCCTTATTTTGGTACCTCAGAATTTGAGTCGGTACATAAGGGAGTTATTTCGGCGCCTCGGTTGTCAATTCGGGTACTTCGGGATCTTATTTCGGTACCTTGGATTTTGACTCGGGAAGGCATGGTCAAAGTTTGGAATTTCTCACAGCAATATACCTGACTTATTATTATTTTTTTTTTTAACATTTGTTCATCTCCAATATAAACATTAATAAAATTCGACAGATTTAACCTAATGCCAAAAAAAAAAAAACAGGTTTAAACCATAGAGCACGTGTGGGAGTGTCGTTTGTAGATAACTTACCGACCGAAAATTTTTTTCTACCATGAAAATACTTATAGGAGATGATAAATGTGAAAAGAAGCATTCAACATTGCTCTAGTTTTGTGTTAATTACTCGTAAAGTTATAAAATTTAGAATCGGGTTTTCAACACCAAAGGTCTTCTATATAGTTACCGAAAAAATTGGTACTAGTTTTGAGTAAACAAGTAATGAATTGCGATCTGGGTTTATGTTTACGTCCGCCAATTTTCATTTGGATATTTGCGATTATTAAGGATTTGTAGTTAAAAATATCTAATGAATGGAAAAAGGTATTATTGAAATACTGTATAGAGTCCGAAACAAAGCCTAGAATCTTCTCTTTTTAACACGCTATTAAGAATAAATAACGGTTAAGTATTCGTGACGTATAAGATCTCATTTTATGCTATACCTATGATGGGTGTGCAATTAAATCGTCAATTCTTTTTGAAATTAGTTGTTTTCAAAAAAGTAAATCTCCCGGTTTTCTAATGGAATAATTAATTTTTATTGAATATCTTCTTTAAACAGCTGTGCGCGATGAGAGATGGATCGCATGATCATGCGTGGAATAAAACAGAGAGTTTCTATCTGATGCATAGGAAGAAAAAAAAAAAAGAAAGAGTGACTGGAAGTCTCATGTATACGTAAGAAAACTGGCTTGTGAAACGATTCTTTGTCACTGCCACGTGAAGCCATTGTGTCCACCAGAGAGCATTAACGATCGTTGTCTCGAGGGCATGATGAGAGAGCTGTGTGTCCCTTGACGTTTTTTTCTCATCTTCTCTCTCCACTCTCCGTTGTTCGTATATAGCTTAACTCTTAGTCATTCCGTTGCATCTCGCGACGTGACGGCGGTCGTCGGTCGCGTGTCTTGTGAGCGCGCGGGGCGTTGCTCTTTTTTTTTTTTTTATTTTTCAACTATACCTTGACTCATCGGCCATTTGTCAATGTTCCTCCATGATATGTCTACCCGATGCACCAGCCTAGATCGTCATATTTTTCAATATTTAGGCCTGAAAACTGTATTTAATCTCATTAATCTACAGTTTGTATAAATTGAATGGATGAAAAACAGTAGCAGGGGTCGCTGTAAGGGTGAGATAGCAATGTAGATCAGGGTTGGCAGGAGGCCGAAAGCGGAGGGGATATTGTGAAACTGCAAAAGTGCGATTGAGAAAAGTTGGGAGGAAGTGGAGAATGGATAAACAAACCTTAGAAACAAACAGAGCTGCAAGATTATGTTGAGTTGGAGAGAACAAAGGAAATAAAGGAAAGGACCATGGTGGGAGTTGATGTGCAGAGTACGGTGGTGGTAGAGTCGTTAAAGTGCTGTTGACTCTTGGGGAATAAAAGGAGACTCGCGTATTTACATCTACTGGGGACTCTCACGAAAAAAAATTCTGTAGGTAAATGAAAAAAAAAAGAAAAAAAAATTGACAGATCCTAAAAGTGAAATTGTCCTGAACTTTTCGATGGGCTAAGTTTATAGGACTAGCTTTGCATTTGCCTTTGGATTAATTTTAGTTTTAATACGTGGTAAATGTAGTTTTAGTAATGTTAGCTATTAGGAAAGGGGTTAGTTTTGGAAAATACAGTTTGAACCATAACCATGGAATTAAATTGGCTTTATATAACTTTGCTCTGTAGAGTTTCAATTATTGCTATAGATGAATATTTGGAAACCATCGCTCTTGGTGGAATTTCCGCTTGGAACATTTTAGGATCCCTCAGGATCATTATCTACAACATCTGGTCTGGAGCTATCACCGCGAACTTGGAATAATTCAGTTTTTTTGTTTGTTATGGGTGAAGTGAATTTATTGCAGTTTCTTATTAAGTTTTTTTTTGGTCGATTTTTTTCGTTGATGTTGAATTGTTGAAAAATTCTTGATGTTCAGTTAGTTGGGTTCGTTTTTAGTTGGATTAGTTGGATTTTAACTTCTTCAATTTAGAATTACTAATGTTGGTATTGAAAGGCAAGGTTAAATTCAACATTTTTCTTATTATCGTTTGCCATATCATGCGTCAACATTGATGATTATATATACGTTTGTTGTTTATTAATAATAAATGTGAAGGTTAGAGAGTTATCTGGGTTATGTGTTGTAAAAAATGGTGATTCTAATACTGCCAATCATTGAGCACATCAGTTATCTCGGTTAGACAAAGCTTTATAATATAGAAAGATTTTTGATTCAAATTTTGTCATATTCATGTGTTTTAATCGAAAAAAATGTTTTTTTGATGTTTAAAAAGATTTTTGAGTATCTGTTGAACTAAAAAATCTGATGATAATTAATTTTAGTTTTTTTTTGGAAATATTTCATTACTTTGGGACATGTTTTTATACTTATTAGACCGATAGAGTAAAAATAAAAAATATATTCCAAGTCGTAAATGAGTGGCGGAGTTTCGTGTCCACTTTTCCAGATTATCTCACCGGGAAAATCATTTCCCTCGAGTTTCTTTTTCCCATTTCCCACGGCTATTGTCCGACAGACAGTTCATATATTCGATTAAAATTTTTTTTCTATACGCGACTCTATACAAAAATTCTGAATAAATCTCAACTGAAAATATTCAAAATAAGCCAAACGTGGGCCCGAAAAAATTTCGTTTGCATGAAGAAACAAAATTCATTGGATTATTCAACTCTATTTAAATAATTAATTATTTTTTCACATGCCAAGTCTTATAATCGAACTGCACTGTCATCCAGTTCTGAGCATATCAGCATTGAGATTTAAATCCATAAAAAAAAATTACCAATAAATTTGACTCCACCATAAATAAATAAATAAATGCTGCAGATTGCTCGGATTTTCAGCTGAGAAATTGGCAAAAAGTTTTTATAAACGTGCCTGAGTTGTATTTGTTTACTATTGATAATATGGACCCATACATTATGGATGTAATGTCGAGAACGAGCGAGGTCGGGGCTAGCGAGGCTGTGGCACGGGCTGCGAGGGTGACAAAGAGCCGACAGCGCCGGCTCGTTTTCTATATACAATCGAGAGAGTGGGGTAGCGAGTCCTAGCAGAGCGCTGCCGGGTCGATGTTACCGGTTATACACGTACATGCGCGCCCACCGCCATTCGTGCATAACAACGCATACAGTGATGTACATAGGATGTCAACTGCTCGAATATGGAAGCTCAATGTGCACACATTTTTGCTTTAGTCCTTGTTTAACCCTCGATTTTCTTTGCTTTTGTCGCATATTATTTTTCATTTGCAATAATTTGACCATCTTGTTTTGATCGATTACCTACAGATGGTAACAAAATTATGCAGACTAAGTCTTATACCCTCGAAAAACAATCTGGTTTCTTAGTTTAGTTGTTATGTTCCATTTAAATACCCTGAAAAATAAAAAAAAATTGAACAATAATTAAAACAATCGTTGAATCGTGAATCGTGAATCGTCAATAATTAAAACAATCGTTGAATCGTGAATCGTTGTTTATGATTTGACAATATATATGATTATTGAAATGACTTTCGAGATCGGCAGCTAACTAGTTGACCATGCCAAACGATTCATGTATATCTTCCTTAGCATTGTCATTGACCGTAATCATTTACATTCTGATAATGAGTCATAAATTCAATTAACCGCCTATGGCGTGTGGGAGTTGTATTTATGCCATCGTTGATTGTGTATGCATGTAGTTCTCAATAATCGCTCCGTTACAGTCTCATATGCATATCGTATTATATTAAGATGTGTGAAAAGCATATTTGGATATCTATACTTATATTTATAGTTATAACAGTAATCTAGAACAAGACTTTAATCGTATTAGCGGTCTGTTTTCGATTAAAAGTAGAAGTTTTTTATTTTTTTTAGCAGTAGTTTTTTTCATGAGACATGGTTTTCCTGAAGCGTTTCATCCGCCCTAGGCTTCGGGACTTTATTCGCCCGATTGATCATAGTGAAAGTGTTAACCGAAAAATTCAAATCTCTCATGCTTTGTTGGACGGATGTGATCCATTTTCCTTCTCTTCGCTGCTCCAAAGACCCGTGATATTTAGATTTAAGATAAGAGTATAAAAAAAACTTCACCATAATATATTTGAGAATTTAACGAAAAAGGTTTTTTATAAGATTAAAAGTTTTTGCTAGTTTAATTTTTATTCATGATAGTTTCAATAATTTATATACAAAACAAAACAAGTAGATAAGAATGTCAACTGTATTTGAGTGTTATATTTGAGGTTGTAAGTTTTTAAATCCAGCTTTTAAGCTGTATTGGTATGGGGCTTAACACTCACTTTCCACAGTATAAGATTCATCTAGTCAAAAATGAAAGAATAAAACAAACAAAAAAATACGTGGGTATTGGCGCCAGTAGCAATGTGATCTATTTTAATTCAGTGTAGAGTGACTAACCGAACTGTCTAATGTTAAATTAAAGTGCTAACGTTGAGTTAGGATAGCTTTTTCGTGTAATTTCAACGTTGCACTTTATATTTAGAGTTGGCACTTAGGATGTGTGTACATTTGCGTGCTGAAGGGTGTAAATCCCAATTTCCTATTGATTAAATCCATATTGACATTGGTCTCTCCGAGAGCCGTCTAAATGAAACTCTATTCTAGCGAAAACGGTATTGCACCAATGACAAATATAGTTAGGTAGAAAGGCTTCTATTCGGTTTTCCAATCAAACAAACATCATCTAATTATTTAGAATCGCATACTCATTTCCCAGGTTTCTAATCAATTGTTTATCGGTAATCTTTCAATCGGATTGTTCCGGTAATTTTTTTTTGAAGGAACACCTGGTACTAAGTGATCTGGAACACCGGAACAATAAGGTTGTATCTCATATATGTATAGTATACTCGGACACTGCAGTCTCCACTTTTCCACGTTTATGGCGATATACATTCATATGATTGCGTGCCTGTATCGGGTTTTCGTTGAATCGGCATACACAATTATGTGATAGATAATATCGGCAGATAGCGATTTCGTTATCTAGAATGTAGATCACTATTAGCAGCTGCCTTAATAAAGCGTGGAAGTAACTATCTGTTGAATAGTCGAAGCACTACAATGTGCAATCTCCAGCTCTACATCAATATATATAAGGTTTTATAAGCTGTAATAAATGTCAAAGCAATCACAGCGGATAGTGGATTCTAATTCTCATCATTTTCGTTATATCAGCCGTATATGGGGATGCTAATTCAGTTCTATTTATTTCATGTTTCTTACAGCTGTTATATCATGAGATTCGGTATTAGAGTCTTGTGCCAAACTCTTGCCCGCATTCATTCATGCTGATATAAATGCGTAAGATCTTTTGAAATGTTTGCTAACCTTTTTTTTTTGAATATATCCGTTCACTCGCTTATTCTTTATATCGAGTGGTAATAATAACGAAATGGCTCAACGAACTATACTTTTACTACACTTTTATTTTTTTAGCAGATAATTGTCAGAATTTATGCAACTGGAGTTGGATAATTGAAATTTTTGTGGTCTCTCTATCTGAGACGAATATCTTCGAGTGCTCGTAATAGCATTGGTTGGTGATTCAGTTGAAATTTGAGTTGTTGCATTAGCCTGCTTCTGCTATTTGAAGTAGTTCCTGCATTCAAGATGTGATTTCTCTTTGGAACACTTATTGTTAGCAATATTTATGATAAAATTAGCAAAAAAAATTAAAAAATGATGCATCGGCCGGGAATCGAACCTTTTTTTTTTTTTATAAACAATATTTATTCATGATTAATGGGTTTACAAAAGTCATGGGGAGGCTATGTGGATCAGAAAAATTGCTGGTGAAAAACAATCCAAATTATTAGCGCTTTGTGAGGTAGTTAATTCCATGCCGGCGAGGTTGTCGGGCTCAGGAATTTTTTTGTCGCGTTATTTGAAATAATAAGTATTATTTGCCGATCGTGTGATAATTTAATAGGTTGGACTACCTTGTTGAAATGGAAACGCTTGAGTGTGAAGTAGTGGAAAAAATAGAAGGCTGCTTCGACCACTTGCAGCTACAACAAAAACCACTAAATTAGTCTCGTTTTATAGAAAATAAATCTTATTACTATTGGGTTGTATATACATTGGGAGAGGGATGTGGGTGGGATAAGGGGATGAGGTGAGGGGAAAGGTCTATGTACATGGTATCAGCACGTGGCTGAGGTTCGCCAGCGTTGGAGTGCTGGTAAGAGTAATAACTCAGTGCCTTTGAATGCAGGGGGCCTGTAGCCTGGCTCGTAGTTGCGGGATGTGTGTGGCGCTTGCTGATAGCCACCAGTACTTCTTTGAGTTAAGACGATGTTGGTCTTTGCGATCGCATTCAGGTAAGCTCATTGAGTATGCGAAAGTGTCAGGAGCTTGCTCCATTTCCGCAAAGCTCGTGGGGGTACGTTTATTCCCAGTTTTTCGCTTCCAGTGGTATATAATTGGTGTATTGTCACTGGATTGTATGATTCCGGCCTGATCCAGATGGGTAAACGCCTGAGGGGGTAGGTAGCCAGTTCTGGCTGCTTTATGGATGCCTCTTGGGTTGACGTCAGCAAGTGCTTGGATTGTGTCATTTTTTATAGATTTTAGTTGGCTATAGTAGTCTCTAGTTAGCTTGATGATGAAATTGTCAATCCGGGTAATGTTCGCCTTGTTGTAGATTGTTGTGTTGCTGTGATATTTTTTGTAATTTGAGGAGGCTGTTCGGTACATCCCCAGGGCTGCCCTTAGGCAGGATCGCTCAAAGAGTCGTAGTTTTTCATCTGTCCTGCGGTGGAGTTCCACCATATCGGTGCGCCGTAGGTGAGCAATGGTCTGATTAGGCACAAGTAGCAGATGATTCGCGCCCGTGGGGTGATTTGTCTATTGTAGAAAAGCTTACCGAAGGCTCTAAGTGCGTTGTAGGCTTTGTTTAATTGCACGTCGAGATGATTTGTGCAGCGCACGTACTGGTCAATGTGCATGCCTAGGTATTTCACCTCCGTCCGGGTGGGGATATTTATTTTCTGATTGTCGTTAGGGTTGAACGTTGTGACAGAGAAGTCTGCTGCTTGTGTCCTTTTAGTTGCTGCCAGGAATCTGTTGGGTTTCCGAAAAAGTATGGTTTCACACTTGAGCGGGTTTACACGAAGGTTCCACGCTATGTAGTGATTGTTTATTTTGTTGACCAGGTCCTCTAGTTGCAGCTGTAAAGCCGGTATTTCTTCACCAGACACGTAGACAATTAAGTCGTCCGCATAGGCAAGTGAATGCGTGTTATTGTTGCCGTTGAGTCCGTAGGAATTTAGGATATTACACGTGTATATTGAAAAAAGATACGGCGAATTAACCGTGCCTTGTTGTAGTCCTTCACGGATGTGGTATGTGATGCTGGAGAGTAGATTGCCATCCCACGTCTTAAAAGCCTTGTCGCGTATCATCTCGTTGATGACATTTATGAGCTGTGGTGGGTAGGCTTTCTGGAGTAGGATATAAATCAATCCATCCAGCCATACCGAGTCAAATGCTTTTTCAAGATCAATCAACGTGGCACCTACATGACGGTTGATGAGTAAATTTTTGTTTACATCAGACAGCAGTTTGTTAATCGCGTGGCAGGTGGAGTGCCTTTGGCGAAAGCCAAACTGGTTATCCGGCAAAACATGGTTTTTGTCTGAGAATGCAACTAGAGATTGGTTTATTATGGCTTCGTAGAGCTTGCTGACGTTGGATGTCAGGCTAATAGGCCGATAGCTGGATACCTGTGCTGGTGGCTTCCCTTCTTTGTGTATTGGTAACACTTTAGCCATCTTCCAGCAGGTGGGGAAGTAGGCATAGTTGGTCAGATTGTTGAAAATCTTCGTGTAATCATTGACGATTTTTTCAGGGAGGTGTTTGATAACTACCTGCGGTATTTCGTCTAATCCATGCGAGGTTTTGTTCGGGAGTTTTTTAATGATTTTGGCTACTCTTTCTGGGGTGCAGAAAAGCATTGTGTTGTCATTATCTCTTTTGGGATTCATGGCATCATTATCCTTTGAGAAGTTTGTTATTGTTTTGCCAGTGAGTTTGTCACCTTCTCTTTCCTGGTTGTATTGCTGTATTGTTCTATCGATGATTTTCCTTAGTCTCGTGTCTGTGTTGAGATGTCTAGGTGAGTTGATCGTCTCATAGAATGCACCGATCGCGTTGAGTTTTTCTGTTGGTTCTGTGATTAGTATTTTGCCATCTACTTGAATTTTCTCTTCAGGGATGATGCCAGAGTTCTTTATTATCGTCTCATCGGTCGTGTTGATTTCTAAAACTGGTAGTTCCATGCTGGTTTTTGGCCTGTATAGTTTATTGATCACAGGCAGGAACTTTTCGGGTTGTCTATGGTCTATGTTTGCATAGATTTTTTCCCACATTTTTTCAGAGGCCTTCTTGTACTCTGAGATTAATCTGTGCCGTGTGTCTTGGAGTGCATTCTTGAGACGCTGCGAGTTGGGGGTGAGACACGTTGGATCGAGTCTGCGTGCACGATTGAGTTCAGTGAGTAACTTGCTTTTGTGTCGCTGAAGCTGGCGCGTCCTCCTATTGGTGAATTGTCGCAGGCTGTCCTGATTTTTAGCTCTTGGTGTATTTGCATGGATTGCATTTACTATGCTCTGAGTAATGCCCGTCAGATGGTCGTCAATTTCTTCAAGAGTTAGGTTTCTATCGCTCGGTATTCTGCTGGTGTAATTTTTATTCAGGTATTTGTCAAATTTTCTCCAGTCGGTGGCTTTATAGATGAGCTTATTGGGTTTTGGTGAGGTCATGTACATCTTGAGGTCTTCAGCAAGATTAATGTCGATCCTTAGTGCTCGGTGATCGCTGTCATATTCTTGGGTGGCGATTTTGTTGTTTCTCAGGTTGTTGATGTTAATCCTTGTGTCATGAAGGCACAAGTCTAGGAATGTTTGCGCTGGCCTGTACGTTGGACTGTCAGGAGGTGTTATTTTAAGCTTGTATCTGATCGCATGCCTCAATTTCCATTTTAATAGGGTTTTGCCTCGGTTATTGTTGGTGCAATCTCCTGTAGTTGTGTGTCTCTCATTGAGGTCACCTGCAATCAGATAGTAGTTTTCTGGTTTATTGAGGTGTAGGCTCGCGACGAGGGTAGTTAGCTCTTGGTCGTAGGCAGTGATGTCGGCGACGCTGCTCGTGGCATAGATCGCGATTAGATAGAAGTTATTATTGTTGTTTGTTGTTAACTTGATTATTGTATACTCTATCGTCTTGTTTTTTTCCGAAGAGGGGTGATGGACTCTTGTGTAGCCAATTTTTTTGTCAATTATGATTGCGGTTCCTCCACCTTTTGCTGAGTTGGGTCTGTCTGTGCGAATGATATCGTGATTTTCAAACGACAGCGCATGGGCTGGGGTGAGCTTGGTCTCAGATATCAGTGCAATGTCTATATTATGATTTGATATAAAGTTCGACAAATCGTCTTGTTTTTGCGGCCCACGGAGTGAGTTTACGTTGATTGCAGCTATGCATAAATTGTCTATAGGGTTTTGTGCTGATTGAGTTGGATTGGGGTCCATTATTCAGTCTTTGAGGCTTGGAGTCCTAGATGTTCTAGTAGAAAGTCTATTTTTTCTGCGTGGTCGTGCAACTGCACTCTCATGTCGTTCACGGAGCTCATATGTGAGGTGATAAGATCTTTGAGGTCCTGAGCCCATGCTGGAGGGGTATTGTCATGCATGCCGGTTGGTGCTGTAGCTTGTGGTGGTTGCTGCGTATATTCGTAGCGAGTCTCACATCTTAGCGGAAGAGGTGGGAAAGCATCTGGCCCTGTTGTGATGCTTGAGTAGAGTAAACGCGGGCTTACTTCTCTTGGCACGTGGAGAGGGCGGGTTAGAGATGTCGTGGGTCTGGCAGTTGTGCTTTTGGTTTGAGACTTTCTGAGCGAGAATTTGACGTGTGGACAGCCTTGGAAACTCGCCGGGTGTCCGAATTTGTTGCAGTTTATGCAGTATAATTCTTCTTTTTTGGATTCAGCGGTGATTTTGCATTGGCCAGCCTCGTGCGGCTGCCCGCACTTCACACACCTGAAGCCGAGCTGGCAGTTGGCGCTTGAGTGGCCCCAGCGTTGGCATTTTTTACATTGAAATAGTCTTGAGCCTTTGCGGAGCGGTTCCCAACGAATTTGGCGTTTGAAGAGCCAGTTTGTCTTGAATAGTTCCGAGGAGACTGAGCCGTACGCAATTTGCACAAGCAGGCATTTCAATTCAGGTCGTTTGCGGTTCATGGCTACCCAGGTGCATTTGGTGATGGTTACATTGGGCAGTTTGAGATTATCAAGAGCAGTTTTTATCTCGTCACGTATGCTTCGGTGTTTTTTGCGTATATAGATATATACTCAGAATCTCTCGGTTGCTTTAGATAGTAATCGCCCTCTGGGATTGTAGTCTTGTCAAGTGTCTCGATGATTTTCTTCGTCTTGTTGTCTAGGATGTGGATAGGCGGTGGTTTGGCCACAGCGGGGGACGTTGCATTGGCAGGTGGAGAGGCACCAGGCGTGGTCACGTTGGTCTTCGCGTTGGGTTTGCGATTGCTCGTTGTGTTTGTCGCGACGGAGGTTATGATGGAGTCGTCATCCATAGCCTCCATTGTGTCGATGAACTGAAAGCGGTTTTTGGTAGTGATTTTTGCTGCTGCTTGTTCGTTGAGCATTGGCGATGTCGCACGGCGTTTGGCTGAGATCGTGGTCCAGCCAGGATCACCTGGTGTGTTGGCTTTGCCGGTTTGCGGATGTTCTTGGTACACTTTAGCAACAGGTTGCAACTTGCGTATTGTGGCATCGCCGTTTTTTATATACTCTTTGTATTGTCTCTCGAGGCTAATCGGGTGATTAGCTTTATTTGATTTGGTCATATTTTTAGCGGCACCTTTTGGGAGCTGGCGGCGGGAGGGGGGCTGTTGGCTGTTATTATCTTGCCCGGACGCCATGTTGGGTGGGCGCCGTGCCCGGCCTCGTGGCCTGAGTTAGTATTTGATGGATTCAATTATATGTGTAGCACTGTTTTTATATTTCGGGATCACTGGCAACACTATGTTGTGCTGCGTATGGGAAATTTACTTGATAGTATGCACTATGGCGATTAGTTCACAGAGAGAATTCGGGAATCGAACCCGGGCCGCCCGCGTGGCAGGCGAGCATTCTACCACTGAACCACCGATGCTGCGTGGCGATTGCACAGAAATGATATTTATAAGCTCAGCCAAAGAGGATTGGTATAGAGGAGAAGCAGCCCATAAGAGCCCATGTAAAAGTTTGTCCCACGATTTTCAGACCCCCCTAGCGAGCAAAATACTGAAGCTTTTTGAACGCGCGCCGGGAACTCAAGTGCACGTGCATTTTAAATTGTTTAAAAAAATAGTATATCAACTCTAAAATATGTACAAGCTGTTACAAATGATTATTTACCTTACCCTGAGCATATAACTATCATTTTTTTTTATTAACAACAGAAAAATAATCCGAATGTCCAATCAGATGGACGAACAATATACACCTATTCATCCATAGATGAATTATGTGAGAAAATATAACAAAAAATCATTTTTAAACTTTGTTAAATTAATGTAATAAGATGTAATTATAATAATGTGTCAGTTTATGACACATTAACCCTCGATTTTTCATAAATAACTGCTCAAGACTGATCCATAGTCAAGTTAGCTGGACGAATAATAGACACATTTTCATCCATAGATCAATTTTGTCAAAAAAAATATCAAATAACGATTCTAAAACCGTTATGAGTTATTAAAAACTACAATAACGTATCGCTATAAACAATTGTTCATGTTTAATAATGTGTCAGTTTATGACACATTAACCCTCGATTTTTCATAAATAACTGCTCAAGACTGATCCATAGTCAAGTTAGCTGGACGAATAATAGACACATATTCATCCATAGATCAATTTTGTCAAAAAAAATATCAAATAACGATTCTAAAACCGTAATCTGATTGATTATAATCGAGTTGTTTACTAACTTTTATGGATTAAACATGAACAATTGTTTATAGCGATACGTTATTGTAGTTTGTAATAACTCATAACGGTTTTAGGATCGTTATTTAATATTTTTTTTAACTTTTATGGATTAAACATGAACAATTGTTTATAGCGATACGTTATTGTAGTTTGTAATAACTCATAACGGTTTTAGGATCGTTATTTAATATTTTTTTTGACAAAATTGATCTATGGATCAATATGTGTCTATTATTCGTCCAGCTAACTTGACTATGGATCAGTCTTGAGCAGTTATTTATGTAAAATCGAGGGTTGATGTGTCATAAACTGACATATTATTATAACTACATCTTATTACATTAATTAATAACAATCATATTTCATATTTTAATTTTTAACGGATTTTTTTCCATTAAGGCTCCAATAACTCAGTAAATAATAGCGATAACGAAAAATACCATAGGAGATGAATGATAGCTAATTACATTTCCCACATAAAATGACCGATGACTTTTTTTCATATCTGGACCAGTTTTCGAGATTTTTCAAAAATAACAATTTACAAATAACTCGGCATTTCTGAATAATTTAGGAGAATACAAAAAACTTTATGCAATATTTTTCGTTTGGAATTTAATCCTCTACCATCTAAATTGATGAAACTTTATGTAATCTAATTTACAGTTTTTTTTTTTGTTTTGTGGTCTTTGGACACATAAGTGTCTCTTATTCGTCCAGCTTGCGGACACTTAGCTGCTGCTTATTGATACATGCGCTTTTAGTTAGGTATTTCGAACACTAGCTGGCGCTATATAGGTGGACGCCTGCTTCCCCTCTATACCAATCCTCTTTGAGCTCAGCGTTTCAGCTTCGAAAGGAGAATGATTGAGGGAAGAGATGAGAGGAGGGGATAGACTTACACTACACTTGATGCTCTGTGGGACATGTGAGTTTGCTAGCCTACGCTTGCGTTATTGCACAGGCCTCTGGACGAGGAAACAAGTGTTAGGCAATGGCTATTTGCACCGCAATATTAAATGGAAAACATTGGATTTGTAATAGAAAAAATTGTCCGGTTCACTCAGTGCTGGACCAGGAATCGAACTGGGGAACTCTCGGTTATGCGTCAATTGCTCTTCCAACTGAGCTACCCAGATATCCAGAAAATTGTGCACCTTTTACCAATTCGTTTTGATTCTCATTCAATGCTCTTACCAGTACTAAAAGATATTAAGGAGTTACGATGGCCATCCCAAAATGCGAAAAATTCAAAACGTTGTATCTCTGATATTAAATCATAGTCAGAGGCCTAATTTTGATTTCATTAGATTCAAGTGCCCTATTGGCTATCCAAAAGTGGTATTATGAAGACTTTTTTATCAATTCGTTGATTAGAAAATCAATTTTTAAAAATCGAAAAATCAAAAAAGTTCCAACAAAACAAAAAATTAACCATTTAATGGTCTGTCTTTTCTGCAGCTATACTTCAAGTTCCATTCAATTCGTCCACTTCGTTTACGAAAAGTTGGGAATTGAAATATAGCTCTTTATACATAGGCTCTTACGGCGATAGCAGCGTATAATCGCAAGTTCAAGTCACTTTTTCTCACAAACCACGTGGTGAAATGATTTGAAATTTAAACCATACATGTCCGATAATAAGACCATTAATTGACAAAACTTTCAAATCCATGGAACTTTTTTCATGTTATCATCGAAACTCCTTAAATCAGTTCGAGATGTACTTTTAATTTTTTTAATCCAAGTACTCCATTGGCTATCCAAAAGTTATATTATGAAACCTTTTTTATCAATTCGTCGATCTAAAAATCGAAAAATCAAAATGCTCAAGTTGAGATTCAAAAAGCAAAGCAATCCTTTCTCGGTGCCTCTCGAGTGTTTTTATTTTTCCGACTATTTTGGTTATGAGAAATTGGAAGTTTATAGTTAGAAGTTAAATAATCGGGCTCTTATGGCGACAGTGAATTTGCTTGGTTTTGTATATATATACTTGAATCATTGAAATAAATAGACGAATATGTATATTATGCAACGCCTATTAAACGTCTTCAGTACGTAAAACATTCCTTTTAGTATGATCAGATAAAATGAATGCACCGGTCCCTTTCCCGGACAGTATTTCATATACCTATATTATATATACACTCTCACTATATGTTGCTTACCCTTAGACGTGTGTAGGAACCCCTTTTTATGGGTAATATTCATCCATCTCCGCAACCAAGGGCGGTTTGCATTTGTCCTCATGAGACGGAATATTCCATTGACGTTGGTAGTTGACACATATGTTCGGGCGGTTATGAAATATTTCTAGCTTCGGATGGTCCTTTATAATATATTTATGCGTGTAGCTAAAGCTCAGAGTTTCACAACCATCTGTATATTAATATTTCATGTCAGTTCTCTGTATTTTGGATAATGGTTACAGGGTTTTAGTCAAAACTCAGGATCTCGTTTGCTTGTGGGCTATATACAACTGACTATTGAATAGTAAAATGTGTTTATCAGACAATATGTAAGTGTTTAAGAGTACTTCGTTTTTTTTATTATACATCATTTATTGTATTTTCCATTTTATCCCGCTGTGATAATATGTTCCGCTTTTTTTCAAGGAAGAAAATTATGGATGTGAAAGGGAGAGCTATTATTTCCGTAGCGTCCAATTACCTCGATGACTTCACCGGTAGTGTAATAATATGCACGTGTACCGTCATGCAATGGCAACGGGTGTGTTCAGTATCTCGAGTTGCAAGACACCATTTGTTGAATTTATTGACACTTTAATTAACCTCTCTTTCTCTCAAGCCTTTTAACTAATCTATGAGAGATAAATCTTTATTAGACCTTTTTTTATTGGTTGTCACTTTTGAACAATTTAATTATTTATTCGGCATGGTCTAATAATAATCTATTTTTCATCGTTTGGAATATATATATTTTTATGAATTTCACGTCAATTGATATTATACTTGTAGTATTATTATTGTAACACTTTGCTGACTGTCTGCATGACATTTTTAGGTCATTCTGGATTTTTACTATCAGATAATTTTTATACTTTGTAATTATCGTAATGACACCTTTTTCATTTATTATTTGGAGCACTGTGTGTTCTCAATCAAGTATAATTATTTACATTATTTTCTTATTAGTATTTTTGTTTAAATGAATAATGAATATTTTCATGACTCATTTTAATTCTTATATAATTCTCGATAGATCAACAAAAAAAATTGTTTTTAATTGCCTGTTTTACTTAAAAAAGCATTTTTTCAAAGTCACATTGAATCGAGTCTAATTTTAAAATTTTCGATAACTTAGAAGTCGTTAATCCGAACAAAAAACTTTCTAAACTATTCATTAGACCTTTCAATATTAGAAGATTGCAAAAAGTTAAAGTTGCCTAGCAAATAATGTCAAAATACTACGTCGAAGCGTCAAAAACTTAGTTTTTGGGCGCTTAATGGCAAGTCGCTCTCCGTTTGAACGAATTAAAATTTCTTTAATCGAGTTTTAAACGATTAATATTTACTTTTTTCTTGTTTTTCAATTAATTATGCTGATTGGTATAAGAAAAATTTTGCAATTCATACTATATATAAAAAAAATGAAATTTCAAATCCCACCGGGGCCCTCGCAAGCTACGCTCCCAGGCGGTTGGAGCACCTTAAATTGGGTGACCTGTCAATCGATCAACATTTCCGGTATCCATCATCCTTAACGAAAAAATTTTCATTAATTGAACGAGAAAAACAACGGTTTCCCTTGGTTCAATAAAATATACTATTCACGGATGATATGTACAAAGAACTACATATATAAACTGCAAAACTAGTTGTCACATTGTATATGTAACTGTGACCTGCCGTTTGCTTATAAAAATTTCAATCTGTTATTCGTAAAAAGAGGGAACTCACTGCTTATAGGTTTAATTTATCAGCAAAGTTTTTGAAGGTTTTTTTAAACAAAAGGGTTGTAACGAATCGATTATAGAGTTGCAAACTTGGAGGAAAATGGTGTCACGGTTTCCATGGATGCCGTTCAGATCTAGAAAAAAAAATGTTTTGATAAGGGATTACGATGATTTAAAGAAAATTCGGTTAGTTTATAATAGGGAGCGATATATTTGTTATCGTTTGGCAAGAGGGCCAGAGATAGAGGACCCGCAGGCAGGTAGTAGACATCCGGTTCTGGTCGAGTCAATGCACCTGGTATGTCCCGTCACTTTGCCTTTTTTTATTATCCATCTTCTCCCCATGTAATGCTATATATAAAATCGTTCTCTCCCTCTTTTTGGCTTCTCGCAGATTCAGGGTAGGTCTTTCAAGTACACATGCATACTCACCATTCTACCGCCCTTCCTCTTCTGCCCCATTCTGTCTGAGCTGTTGGTTTTTATGATTTCGTTTTATATCTCGCACAGTGTGCAAGGCAGCTCTTCGTGAATTCAAAGGACTCTCTTTGGCGCCGTGGATCCATCGTCGGGATCAAACGGGTTTTCGAAAGCCAGAGGATGTCGGAGGTCAGTACCGATTTTCTTCGTCATCCTTGACTTTGCTGTTTAAGAATTGGAATAAAAAAAAGCTGCGAAAGGACAACCCAAAAACAATACAGTAGAGAAGAAGATATACAAAAAAAATTAATAATGACAAAAACAAGCAAAAAGATGTTTCGGGCGAAGGATCTGCCGGTTATCGAATTCAATCTTTTGTTGATGCGAAAACGACCAGTCGCATCATCATGTTCAGGCGTTTGAATTGCTTGTTTACAAACACTAAACAGTTCAAGCGTTTTCGTTTTTTTTTCTTGTGGTTGCACATGGGAAAGTCAGGGTAGGTTTTTCTTGGACTTTTACTGATGTGCACATTTGTGTGAAATTATGTTCAATTTTCCATTCTGTTTCCCCTCTTTTAGATTTGCGATAAGTATATATATTTCACAGAAATTGTATCTCTTTCATATTTATAGTTACTTCTTTTTCCATTCAAGAGGGGCATAGGAAGGAAGTATAAGGTTAATTCGATAAAAAAATTGCATAATTTTTTTAGAATTTTTTCCAGGATACCGTGAATGATATATAAGAGGTACAGTCCTTGTTGTAAATAAATGATTTCGTGTTGAAACTGAAATTTCTTCAATGCAGTATTGCAATGCAATTTTTTTGTTTATATTGGAAATTAGTGAAAGGTCATGCTACTGATAGTATGTAGACACAAAAATGATTAAATTTTAATATTTATCACCGCAATTTTAAGGAGCGAAAACAGAATTAAAATTTTCATTGCTCATGTTAATTTTTACAAAATTCTGTACTGGTACTGACTTTGTCAACGCGCGTGACTTTGAAAAAAAAAATATATGTATTTTTGAGTTTAACAAGCAATTAAAAACATCGAGAATTATATAAGAATTAAAATGAGTTTTGGAAATATTCATTTAAACAAAAATTTGAAAAAATTCGGAAGCGGCACACAAACCACACTCCCGTTTCAGTGTAACGAAACTTTGTAAATAAATAATAAAATTTAATAATTTTAGTACTCACATAATAATAACATGGATTTTTTTCAATTTTCAGTATAGACAAAATTTTTTTTCATTATTATGCGCATATACAAATTTTAGTTTTTACTACGGAAACTTTATAATTAGCAGGGATTTTACCTCGTATACATCCTTTTGAATTAACTACCCATGTAATACCATTACCCATGTATTACCCATGTAATACCACTTTTAAACAACATTTTCCTAAAATTTCATTAAAAAATATTCGTAAATAAGTTTGCCACGGCAAATTTCCGCGATCATGTCGAAAGAGTACATATAGTTTTGAGGTGTGTCTGCTATAAATCGTAACTGACGAATTATCCGAAATATAAAAATCGAAATTCATGTAACATCAGGTAAGATGTTTCTTGAAGTAATAACTCGACTTTTGTATTGTTTGCACAGCGTTTGAAACTCGCAAATGCGAAATTTCTATAAAAGAAAACCAACAAATTTGCTATTTTTAATTATAAATAATTGAAAAAAATCAAAACTCTACATCGTTACCTCGAAAAACCTCTCATCTATGGTAAATGGATTTGGTTTTTTTTTTTCTTTCCGGTGATTCACCATATATATAACGATTTAAAGCGTGCACCGAATTTTTTTGAGACACGCCAGCAACGATTTGCTGTCATCCACTTATTTAAGAATATTTGTCCTTTTAATTTAAGAAAATATCTCTCAAAAGTTGTCTTATTACATATATAGAACTTCACTAAAAAATCTAGCATTTCTAGTATTTTTTGAAAATAAATTCTAGAAAATATGCAATTTTTCTTCATATTTTTATGATTTTTTTTTTTTTAGAATGCACGAATCAAAAACTTCTTACAAAGTTTATACATCATAAGGATTGGTGTACATATACAATTAATTTCATCATCCCTATTACAAATGTGACTATATATACGAATATCAATTTAGGCTAGCGCTGTATTATCTAGTTACTTTGGGGTATAGTTAGAAACAATGTAAAATTAGTTGGAAACGTTTGAGGATTCTAGGGATTTAGTGACGAGGCATACTTTTTCTCCTTTATACTTTTGCTGTTTCGTGATGGTGGCAGACTAATGGGTTTGAGTAAAGACCGCGACGTACAACTGTTACAGCGACAGGGCATGAATAAATAATTCAATGCAAAAAGTCTAGGAGCGGCAGCCGCAGGTGCAGAGGATCTCACGTATAGGGTAGTCGACGCTCAAGTGTATGTTCAGGTGGAGTATACATTTGCTGTTGTATAAGAAAATCGTTGCGTGTGTGTTCCATGACATATTAGGTATTTTTTTTTTATAATGTGAGTTATATTAAAAAATTCACCCCATTTGTAAATTATCAATTTTACTTGATGTATATATGCACATTGGCAAAAAGACTGTGTGTATAGAATTCACTCGGAATTTTTAATATTTTTCATCTTGATTAAATCCTCGAATAATTGATCAATGTTTATGGCTGCCTCGCCTGCGATATTGAGAGCAATTCGAGAGACTTCTCTTGTCTTTTTTTTTCTCCCTTTAACTCGAGGGTGGAAACCTCTCTCTGAATACTTTGGCTTGCTTCGCATTGTGTGCCTAGCAGCCATTACCATGGCAATGCAGTATTAGAGTGTAAGCATTGAAGTATTTCAGAGCGGTTCAACACCTTCAAGTCTAATTTCACTCACGATTCCATAATCTGAATGCGCAAAGTGAAATTATTTACAAATTCAACTCATCCCGAATTATTTTTACTGCCTATAACATTTTTTTAAATTTTCATCTGTAAATTTTAAAATATAACTATCAAGTATATAAAAAGCCTTTTTGAATCAAAAGTTGACATTAATTTATCCCTCAAAAATATACAGCTTTGTTGTAGAAAAAATAGGCGCCAAGTTCATGCGCCTCTGCAAAAATATGTGTAATAGTTATAGGATAGGCCAAGTTTAGTAATAATTAATTTGATCAATTAATAATAGTGTAGTTGTAAAAATTATTTATGAACCATGAACTTGACGCCTATTTTTTTATGGTGAAGCTGTATTTTTGAGAGATTTCACATATTTTTGTAAAAGTAAACAGAAAAAAAACTCTGTAGATTCTTTGTATAGAAAATAAATTAAACTTTATCCTCAGTAATCATCATTTTACTCTATTCTCTAGGGTCTATAACACAACCTCATTTTTTTTAGAATTATCTACAACCTAAGATTCTAGTTCGAAATACACGCATAATAGTATAGTACAAAGACACGTGCTACATTTAACTTTTACTGTATTATCTGATCAACCAATCATAGTGCGAGAAAATTTCAAATAACCATAATCAAATCATTCCCTAGAATTTAGCAACCATCAGAAAAACGTCACATTCTTGCTTAGGGATAAAATTTTTATTTTTATTAAAAACGAGGAAATATTCCTTGCTAAGGATTAATTTTCCTTTTTTCTGCACCAAATTCAATAACTCTGGGCCCAATTATCGACTTTATACAGGTATCTAAGGAAAAATTAGAATAAAAAAAAAAATATTTCTGAGATATTTTCAACTTGAAATTAATACAATGAAAACAGCGTGTATTGCCAAAAATTTGAGGATATTTTATCTAAAAATATCTTGACAAGTATACGGTTTGGACAAATTTTGATAAGGATCTTTTTTGTAGCTGATAAAATTCTCTACAAAAAAGGTCTTCTAAAATTTTTTTATATCTTGAATAGTTTTGAAGATATTATAATTTAAAAAAGTAAGACACGCATCATATGTCGAGGTATATACAATAATCTATTTTATATGATATCGATTTGTTGCATGTCAGTTTAATTCTTACATAACATGCGGATAAGTATACTGTATAAAAATGTCATGAATCATTTTTCTAAAGGCAATATTTATTGCAAAAATTAAAAAAACTCCTCGGGATGAGTGAAAAAATTTTCAAACATGGCGGTGAAAGTTGAAAAATATCATCAGAGCTCTATCGTTCCGCTTTCAGCATGAATATTCAAGATTCTTGTGTAAACAATTGTTGCAAAATCAATCTGGTAGCTTCCGGCTTGTTTTTCCATCACTATACTTTTGTCTGGAAAATTATTTTTTGCCACACCAAGGAAAATTCGAATTTTTGAGGAAAGTAGCGCTTTTTTATCGGGGTCAAAATAAATTCATTCAATATTCTCTCGTGTCAACTTTTTCCCATATATATGAAACAATTATAAACTACCGTAAATGTTAAAATTTGTATTATTATTATTATTATTATTGGTCTCACAATCACTCATTTATTAAAGAAAAATAAAAAAAAAATAAATAAACTTTATTATTTTATTTCCAATTTGTTTGCTTGTTAATAAAAATGTTTTACACTGTTGATATTACAAAAGTTACGCAGTAAAGACATTTCGTTATTCACATTACGGTTTGCGAATCTTCGTGTTCTCTATACAGGCTACAACAAAAGAACATCAGGAACTATTTCTCATATTATTTTTCCTAACCTTCAGTACTATATTTTCCAACTAATTTACATCGATTTTTCCATTCCTGCAGGTGAGGTAAAAAGAAGTATATGCGCACCACGAGAGAAAAGTTCGTTATTCAAACCCGTGTGGTCTTCCATGCGGGTTGAAATGACTAACTTTCCGCCCTGGGTGCGTAATATACTAATATAATAACAAATGAGTAATTTCAAACTTGTAATAGTTGCCATGACAGAAGAGGGATGACAAAATTTGAACAAAAAATATTTTCCTAATTGGAAAATACGGTTTACCAATTGTCAGAATTCTGACAATTAAGAGAAGTAATTGTATCCCATGTGGACTGGTGTTTTTGTCCAGCAGTTTCATTATTTTTTTTTTTATATATATTATTTCCGTTGCGCGCCGTGTGTGTATCATGTATAGTCGCAACTGAAATTTAACCACCGCGTGTGTGTTGTATATACATTTCTTTTTTCGTGTCCGTCTGCTCCACGTCTTCTCTCTCCCGTCGTTGGGTTGCTTTATAGACGCGAGGAAATCCTTCACATTCAGCTGGCGGGTTCAAGGCCGTTATGTTTACGAGGGTCAAAAGGCGCAGAGGGCGACACCGTCGAGACTCTCCCCGGATTTTCGACAGAGTGGGGATGACGGTCAACGGACTCTAGCTCAGTTGAAAATACTTTTTTTTTCTCTTCTAGTAATTTTTACCAATGCGTAAAAAAGTTGTGACTTGAGTAAACTTGAGTTTATGGCGCGGTGACAAAAGATTCGATTTTCACCTTTATCGCACACTATTGCATAGATGAGAGCAGGACAAAAGAAATAACCGTGCATATCCCTTCTTAAGAATGTCTAACCCACTGTTCTGTCGAATCATGTCCATATAAATTTTTATGAAAATTTTATTCAAAATTACTCCGTTACCCAACAAAAATGTTATTTAGGAGTACTGTTACTCTTCATAGAACACGATAAAAGTTTTTTTTTCAAAAAAAAAACAATTAAAAGTAGTATAAACTTGACCAATTTTAACTGCAGTAACTATTGGTCGCGGGGGCCAATCAGTATTGCGAATACGCAACTTGGCAACCGCGCGCGGTCAGCCGTCGGGCAGATTCTGTGTACAAATACTTGAATATTGAATAATCATTATTATTTTATGCATTAATATGTTTTTCGCAATATATTTTCATTCGAAATGGTATTTATTTGCTAGTAAATAATCCATAATGAAAAATGGTACAATTCAAAATACACTAGTTTAAATGTTGCGCGCTAAGTAATATATCTATATAGCGTGCGACGTTGCACGATCGCTGTTACTGCAATGGCTGCCGCCCAGCATATATATTTCCTTCACTCAAAATTGACATTTTTATTAATTAATATCTCGAGAACGAGCCTGGATTGACCACATTTTCTCGTGGTCAAAAAATCTCGCAGATATCCAACTATACATGCAAATTAGTTTTTTTTTGGACCTGTCAAACCATTATCCCTCTAAATTTCGGCTATTTCGACCTCCGAATTACGACATCCGCCGTAATTAATCAAAAAGTGGGCTGGTTTTTTTTCCGAAGCAGAATTTTTTTTATAATATCTTTTAAATTTAACGTCTTGTCAATATGCTACTATTTGGGCTATGTTATCACATTGTTAAAAAAGTCATTTCAAAATCATATCGAAGACATCTCGAAATATCTCGAATTGCGTGGACACTATAACCTTATTAGTTAGTTCGAGGTGGGCAATTTAAAAAAAAAAAATTTTATTCACAGGCGCGTGCTTTGAGAGAAAAAAAAATTTCGAGGATTGATGAAAGAAAGACAAACGCTGCATTTTGATGTTGTGATATAGAAGATTTAGTTTTGGTGCTTGCTTGGGAAATGGAGTAAAAAGATGTGAAGTGCAAGAAACACGGCGACTGGGGAAAGAGAATTTTTTTATTTTTGACGAGTGTCGTGGAAAGAAGGCCATGCAATATTGCTAGAGATATGGATAGATGAGGGGAAGAAAAAAAATGCAAGCAGGGTAGGACTTGCATTGAGATGTATCCTCGTATATATCCCTCTATAGAAGCCCACCGTTGCTATGGGCGACCGTATCGATCCACTGCTGCCATGGGATATATAACACGATCTACACTGGATTCTGTGTGTATAGGGCCATTAATGATGGCGTTTTTGCAGATGAAAACTGATCGCCCAGAGCTTTTTATTCAAACCATCATCTTTTTATTTTAATAATGGTTATATGAGGTGGAAAGTTTTCATCAAAAACAAGGTTTTAATAATGTATGTCATATAAATTCTACTATTGTTCATGGTATTAATTTGTTGTTTTTTTTCAAATGTTTTCAATGAATTTATTGGGCGAAAAAAATTTAAAGATTCATATATGCAAGTTGAAAAATCATATTTTTTAAAAGAAAAAAAAATTTGATAATTTTGAATTTTTTATTTATCATATGAATTTTTTTTCAAAAGATCTTCTGAATTATTTTTCTTTATTTTTCATAAAAAATTTGTTTTTCTTTGAAATTCTTGTGAAAATCAAAATTTTGTGAGAGATTAAAAATTTTTTTTCATGTTCGAATGTTTTTCCAGACTATTTTTCTTTATTTTTAATAAAAAAGTTTTTTTCTTTTTGGACAAAAATTTGTTAAAAAAATATAAGCATTAATTTTCTTTTTTTTTTTGATGATTAATTTATATGTACCTACTTATACAACATATAGCATATCTACTTGAACGCAAAAGTGAGGTTAAGTGAATCAAGCTTCGTCATTTTTCTCTCTATATTCCGATGAATGTGTCCGGAAGTATCAAATTAAAACTTACATTAACCATTAAAAAAATACCACCGTCTAAAGTAAAAAAAAATTTTTTTCATCAAATTCCACCATTTTTCCATTACTTTTATTTTTAATACCGACGAAAAAATCCACTCCATTGTAAGGCAACTATACAAATCTAACTTAAAAACAAATCATTTCACTATATTGTACTATCTTCATCTAAATTTCATTTCAGCAATAATGTGGAAAAAAATCGAGTAAAAAAGTCGAATAAAAAGGGAAAGTTGAGCTACAAAACCTATATATAAATATGTATAGCAGTATATGCATATAACAGTTGCGACAGGTGTGGCATGGCGTAAAAATAATGTCAATTGAATATTCGCCGATGTTGACGCCGACAAGGTTGTTGGTCTCTAGCGAGGTCCCAGGTGCACCCTGAACCTCCATCGTCCATGTAGACTAAACAAAACACGTAAAAGTAAGCGCGTTTACCTTCAGATTCACGTTTCTTTCTTCGGCCACATAAACAACCGGCAAAAAAAAAGTAAGAGAAATTGCATCGGTTGAGTAATTCACTCTCGTTGGCTGGGTGTCAGCCCGGGGGGAAATTCAATTTATCGCGAGGTGTATTGAACGTATGTGACATGTAGTTCGACAATGGAAACCTCTCGAATTCAAGTGGATGGAGGTAAATGCCGACAGACTTGTCAATTTGGCTGATTTTCCTGACACATTATTTCATTTCTCGTCGTGATGCTATATACTAGATTTCAGTCACTGTATAATTGCACAGGACTGGAGATTTTCTACTTTTTTCGCACACTCTCACGCGAAGCATGGGTGTGCTCTGCTCTCACTCAGCCAACCTGTGGCCGTTGGATTAGTTGGATATCTTAAATAAAATATATATAACTGTATGTACGTAAAATTGCATCTACAACGAAAACTACTGTTTCTATCGGCTTAAAAATTTTTTTTCTCAAAGACCAGCGATTAACGATTATTTTATTGTAATATTGATAATTAACTTATTGATAATTTCACACGAAAATCCGAATTATTCGAATAATTATATTATTAATGAAAATACACAATTATGAGAGTTAAGTGTGCTTTGTAGTTTTTGCCTTATTTTTTATTTTTCTACTGGGTGGATTCGAGGAAAAATAGTCAGACTGAATTATAAGGAAATGACTGGCAGTCAGTTTGGTTTCCTTGATGAGAATCCTTTGAATATACATCATCCATTGCCAAGTTCATGCTTCAAGCGCACCGTTACAGCTTCTTGGAAGATGATTATCCCTCCTACACATCATCTCTTTATTCATCTATCCGTCGTTTACTTTGATATACGTGTGAGTCAGCTAGGGTAATGACTGTGTAGTTTTCTGCGAATCATCTTCTCACCAATTTCTCTGTCAATTTACGACAAAAATACCCATTAGCAAGGCTTCTCCTATTTTTAGGTCAGTCACATATTAAATTTTAGGTAAAAACATTTTTTTTTTCCATTAATTTGATCATTAATCGCTGAATATTTTATTGAAGAAAATTTTGACTGTCTAATATTAAAAAAAAAAAATTTTTTTAAGCGGATATTCTACATGTTATGCATGTTTTTTAATGGTAAAAAATAGGATAAAATTGTTTATTATTTATTATGTTATTATATTGAAAAATTTTACGAATTAAAATTTTATTTTCTCACAAGTAAAATCAGTAAAATCTTTTTGAATCGACGATCGATTGTTGATTTTAATTCTGGAATTGTATAGGCGACATTCAGAGGTATTTTGAATTCAATTGGAATTATTTTATAGGACGTCTTTAATAAAAATAATTTTCTATAGTGCTTTACTAAAAAAAAAACTTTTTGAAAAAAAGTTGATTGAATTATTGATTAAAAACGAAGAAAAAATTTTAGAGGGTTTTATATTTTTCGATATATTATTAGCAGTAAATTATATATGTTTCTTTTTGATAGTATTTCATATTTTAAAAAATATTACCTTTCCGTAAAAAATATATATTTTTAATATGAATCATAAAAAATTGAAAGCATTTCTACATGACGATCATAAGTGACAATTTTATGGGTACAGCTTAAACATAAATTTATGGTAACTTTCCAGGTAGAATGTAGTAAAAAAAACTTGTTCTGGAAAAATATCAATTATTTCTGGACATTGAATCGGATATTTCTAATATTCTAGGAAATTTAGATAATATACTAAATAAAAGATCAACAGCACTTTTATTCACAGATATTCTATTAAAATATAAATAGCTAATAGGGTATTTAAAGCCAAAAAGGCATATAGAAAACTTATTTTGCTGCGCTTTACATGAAAATATTTCCAAAATTATAGTGACGATAAGAAATTTTGCTAAGAGATCTTTTTTGCAGGAAATTTCATCAGCTACAAAAAAAATTCTTGACAAAATATGTTTAATTCGCATCGTAATCAAAATATCGATAAAATAAAATGTTGTGTACACAAAAAATTTTTTTACTGTTTCAAAAATCAAAAAATCTTTAAAACTACTGGAAATAGAAATTTTCGTCAAGAAATCTTTTTTGTAGAGAATTTTATCAGTTATAAAACAGTTCCTTAGCAAAAACTGTCTAACTCATATCCGTATTAAGATATCAGTGTTTTTAACTTTTCGTACGCCATACAAATGTTGAAAATATAAAAAAAAATCATTGTAATCGAAGATGATTCTTTAATTATACTCATTTTTAAGACTTTTTTATGGATCATGATAATATTCAGTTGCCTGAGTTGAATATTTTATTGGTCTAACACTTTTTCTCTTTTTTTTTTTCAATTTATTTACAAAATTTTAACAATTCATTGAATGATTATCGATTATAAAACCCCTTAGAATTATTTCAATAACAAGTCTTATATATTACACATATAAAAAACCACTTTACTTCATGTATTATTGCTTTCTTTATATTTGTCCGAGCGGAAAACCTGTACAAACATGAGGAAAATGTTACTTCATCCTAAAAACTCGTATTTTCTTTGCATACCACATGAAGTATGACTTATACTTTGTGACATGGAAGATGAATTTAAAGTTTTCAGTGAGTACACTGCAACAACAACAACAACAACTAGAATGAACAGAAATATTTACTTTAATTTTTCTTCTGTGTGTTTTATATGAAAAATTAAGTTTAAATCTTCCGTTCAATTCAGTTTATTATTTTACCTCCATTGAAAAAAATGCATGGAATGACCTCAGAGTGTATATTAAAATTAGTTTCATTCAAGACCATATATACAAATGATTATAGAGTTATTGAAATTAGGCCAGATAAATCCAAATATCTTCAAAACTACTGAAGATGATAATTTTTCTCAAGAAACCTGTTTTGTAGTAAATCTCATTTAGCTATAAGAAAAGGTCCTTAGTAAAATTTAGCTCGCATCCTTATCAAAGATATTAGCAAGTAAAAATTTCCAACTTTTCAGTGATATGCTCTTTTCAAGTTATCCAACTGTAATCGAAATATCTATAAAACTACTAAAGATGGAAATTTTTCTCAAGAGATCTTTTTTAAAGAAAATCTAATTAGCTACAAAAAAGGTCCTTAGTAAAATTCGTCTAACTCGCATCCTTATCAAGAATATTAGGAAGTGAAAAAAATTTCTAATATTTCGGTGTAATACTTTTATATATGGTTTTACACAAGCGATATAAATAAATATTTTTTTCTTTAATCTTGGAATAAATTTCAATGCTGATGCGAAGATTGTTAAATGTGTTTGTGTGAATCATCCGAGAATTTAGTTCATTGACCGCTAACGTTGATGGTTCATATATATATATATATGTGTGTAATGTCGTTAGCTTTTATTTCCTCGTCATTGGCGATGAAAAGTGATGTTTGGCACGAGTCCCATCACACACGAACATCGCGCAGGTTTCATTAATTAATGTCAACGAATGAACTCGAAGGAAACTCGATCTCCAATGCGTTAAATATATATTTGCCAATACATTCACAGCTCTTGTTTAATATCCACGTGAATCGCATGTCTGCCGTTAATTAATTAGCGCCCAAGCGTTAATGAGAGGAAATGTACTCATCATCAATAATCTATCTTGACGCTACAGTGTTTCTGGTGGTTCACAGTATAAATGCCCAAAGCAAACAAATTTATTTGTATACTATATTCATCGAATATACAAAGAAAAAAATTAAGTGCACACGCAACCTAAAAGTTTTTTTTTAGTTTAGGCATGATGCTTCCGGAAATTTTTTAATAGCCGTTGCAAGAAAATATAAGGGTTTTGTGCGTGAAAATTGCTGAGACAATGGCTTCTATTCATCCCCTCCATACATCCATTCACTTCTTCTGCATATTTATTGCAGGAAAAAATGAGGAAGCTCATTTTTTTGCTGCTCATCACGCGCGGTGTTGGTGTTGGAAATGCTTTATGTTCGTGTGTTCAAGCCTTTTATTTATATTTTTTGTTTGCTTGTTTATATGTGTGTGTGTATATATGTAAAGTATGTATCTTGAGCCAGATTGCATGAAAAGGTCTTTCACAATGATTTATGTGCAAAAATCTTTCATTTATTACAATCTGCCACATCTGACAAATGGATTTTCATCATGTTTATTAATTGTTATTCGGTCAAGGAGAATTCCGGTTGGATTATAAGCAAGCATTTTAGCATAAATTCATGCAGTTGTGCAATTTTACTGAAATTTAAATGAGGCATTTACACATTTTATCGATATGTTGGATAAAAATTGATTTAACATTTTGTTGTATTGAAATTGATGATTAAATATGATTTTTTGTGAAAATCTAGATTCAAACGTTTCATAAAATTTTAAATTGTTTAATAGTATTTTCTATAGATGTTCTGAATTTGATATTAATAATTTTTTAATTATATACTTTACTGCAATGGTTTTGGAGAAAAGTATATGATTTTTGTGTGAATTAATTTTTTGTTTCATTTGGGAAAATATATCATGGTCTCACTGTTGTGCCTATTAACACACAATTTGATTAATTTTTTTTTCTTTTCGGTTAAATCCTACCTTAATACGGATCGTCCTCAATTAAATGAAGATCGACTTATCGGCTTTTGTTTGTTTTCGGTCTTTTTTTTTGTATTTATATAGAAAGATTTATCGTGAAAATTGTACAGTATAGAGAAAAGTGATGAAACAATTTACACTTTTTCTGTACTAGAAAAAAACAAAATAACAATTAATTTAAAGAAAAAAGTTGTTTAACAGCTGGTTATAAAAAACGTTAAACTTTGAAGTAAAATCGTTTTATTATTTGTATACGATGAAAAAGTGTGTAAATGATGAGGTTTCAATTATTGTTTTTTGTTTGATTTTACTGCACTGCAATAAATGGGCAAAGATGAATTTTATAACGGTATATAAAAAACACACACTTCTTTCAGTTTTTGTATTTACTACTATACATATATATATATAGGAGGAGGTGGAGCGAAATGGGGTACTTGAGATAATAATGATTTTTTTATAACCACAAGTGTAAAAATAGAGTAAAAGCTCGCTAAAAAGGATAAAAATTTAACAAATAGTAATACAATCCTTGATAAAATATAGTTTTATTGATGTTAATTTACAGTTGAAGTAACAGACATTTTCTTATGTATGTTATATGATTTTGCTTGTAAATATAATTGCCTGTTCATTATCTAAAAAAGTGTTTTTTCATCATAGCGCGAGTAAATGGCGAAATTGCTCCCGAAAAGGAGGGAGTAAAAACCCTATTCTCCCGCTACGACGAAAAATAGTATGTTTATCTCGGGATGCAAAATGACGTCTTTTCCGCCCTTGGTGAACAAAGTACTATTTTTTGTACATTGTAACATTTAATAACGTACTTTTAACTATAGATAAAACTAGTACATTGTTCACCAAGGGAGCAAAAGAGGTCATTTCGACCGTGAAAAGTTTACTGCTTTTTAACTCTCAGAAAAAAGTCGTACGGTGTTGAAACTTTATTGAAAGTAAAGATTTTTGGAAACTAAAATGTAAAAAATAAGAAGAGGTAAAAAAATTTTAATTTAAACAGTGTCATTTACAAAAACTAAATAATGTTTTTACAAAAAAATGAATAATGTATCAAAAGATAGAAAAATAAGCAATAAGATCAGAAGTTTGAGGCACAAAACATGAAAAATTTAATTAAAAAAAAAAAAAATAAAACTGTGGTGGGCCTTTTGTTTTATTTTTTTATAAAAAAGTTTTTTAATTAAAATTTTTTTACCTATTTTTTAAAATTCAATTACGAATTTAATTATTTTTATATCTATTATTCTTGATATTTGATTGTCTATTTTATTTTATGTGTAAGTAGAGTATATAGGTGCATTGTTTTGTAATATACGGCAATCATCGCGACAGACATGGCGTGAGCTTCTTCTCATTTGCGTAATGCCTTTTGTGTTTTTTTAAAGCTCGTCCGGGCATGAAAATTCCCCGTTCCGCTCGTCGTTTCTCTGTGTGCCAGAAAAATATTTCATATGCATTTTGTCCAAGATTTATGACACATCAAAAATTGCTTAACAACGACGTCGACCTCACAGTCTCTCTTAATATCCATTTTGCAAATAATTTTTTTATGGCATAAATTTATACATTTGGAATTATTTTATAATTTTAAAATATTAATTATCAAAGAATTCGTTAATTATTTTTTTTATCCTGATTGTACAATTTTATTTCACCAATAATCAGTGAATCTTTTGTTTTGCTCGCCAATAATTATTTGCAGTTGAATACGTGATTAATAAATTGCATAAACATCGTTAAAATTTGTTGCAATTATAGCGGTTAATAAATTATTTTTTTGAAAATATTTTTCATAAAATCGTATAAATGTTACGTTAATCATCCCAGTATTTTTATAGTTTGTTGTTATTGAGAATTGATATGAATATTTTAAGGTTATAATAATATTTATTTTTAATATTCATGAAATTATTGTGTTTGATAAAATTTTTAATTTTGACGAATTCTTTCATTCGATGAATTTTTTAAAATCATATCTGAATATTTCTAAAAATTCAATTTAGAAAACCATTTCATGCAGGTATATAAAAAGTCACCGTCACCATCTATATTTAGTTGGCAATATTTTCTATTGATTGACGAGACCTCGACGCGAGAAATTGGGTCAAATGGTGGAACCGCCATTCACTGGCCTCGAAAATCATTATCAGAAAGCGATTATAGGGTGTCAAAAATTGCAAATTGTGTAATAAAACTTCTACACCAACCTATAAACAAATCAGATGGGAAATCTTGCAGTTGTATGCAGAAATTGGATAATTTATATCAACTCTGGTCCTCCAAATGAATTCATTTACACTTCTATTGAAAATTCCAATATACTTAGTTGAAAGAAAAAATTAGCCGGGTTCTTAAATTTCGTTTCTGATTAAATTTCTATAATTGATTATAATGAAAATAGATCGCCAATAGTTGAAATAACTCTTCCGGCATCATCTGATCCAACATTCTCACTATATCCGTTCTTATATAAACCCTGTTCTGATCTAAATGTCATCTCAGCGCTTTTGAGATTGGGTCTCCCGGACCTCGTTCCATTTTCCACAGCAGTTTCACAATCATCTGACTGCAGAAAATAAGAGAAGCTAGAAATAAAGGGTGAGAACAGCGCGCACGCGGTATAGCAAGAGGAGAAAAGTCGGAGAAAAACTTGAGTTTCCGTCATGATGAGAGCTTATTTTTCACGAAAAGACGCGTTAGTCTTGTGATCGACTCTCTCTATAAAGTAATATCTCTCCCGATTATGCGAAAAGATAAAAAAATGGAAAAATTAAATGTTTAATTCAATCGAACCGACTATCGCACCATTATCACTGATCTCAATAAAATTCAGTCTATAAAAAAGAGGAAGGTTTTTATTTTTTTTTTTTTCATTATCAATTTTGTCCTTTCAGAGACGCTTTTATGAATTTTACATATAGTAATTAACTCTGTAAGTGGCGTTAATTGACTATCGGTTGATTATCCCTCTTAGGCGTCAATTTAATGAATAAGCGTCGTTGCAAATTTATGTTCTCTGCCTGCATAATAAGTGTTTTTTTGAATACATTGCTTTAATCATCGAAAGACAACATTTTTCAAGTCGTTTTTCCCGAACACAATTGATAAACAACGGTTTATAATGTTCTACAATAACCAATGACGGAAAAGGTTTGTTCAGTTCGGTTCTAATTTGGTTAGTTGAAGTTTTTTCGTTTATATCAATCGCTCTATATTGCTTGAAAGCCCTCAATAATCTAAATCCAATCTTGAATCACAAGTATTTCGCAATAGATCTGTTCAGTGCTATAGAATAATAATATATCCAGTGTAGAAACTTGAAGAAGGTTCTATCCTAAGCGAAAAGAAGTTGATTCCAGAGTTCCGTATTGTGCAATGGCTTTTTTATAAACGTCTTTCTTAGATGGTGGATTTGTGAGTGACGTTCTCAACTATGAAATCATAATTTTGTGCAGTTTCATCCTCGTAATCAGCTTCCATGACGAAACTTGCCAAGTCACCTGAGGTTAACAACATCCGTGGAAGTATTGATTTTTCTTTTAAACTCTCTATGGTCTTATAACAGACTATATCTTACCAAACATTTATGTTTTAAATAATTAATGTATAAAAATCTGGAATTGTTTATACAGTTTGGTTTCTACAAGATTTTCATCATTTAGGATTTGAATAATGTGCATATAAAATAGTTATAGGATTACTCAGGAATATTCTGAAGGGTTTTGAATGTTTAATATTTACAATCACGCGTTATTATATATGTTTATTCCTTCACAATTTTCAAAAGGTCCTAGAAGTCATTGATTTTTGCGCAGATATACTGATAATTTCAAATTTAAAACGAACTCATGTTGGAAACAACAGTTAATAGTATAACGAATTCAGTAATTAGCTGGATATCTTTGCCATTGCCAGAATAACTTCGCCATTGTCTCTCTACCGAAGTCTGTTTAGATGAGGTAATCACATTAAAGAGTTAAAATGTCGTACAACCCTTGCAGATGAGTTTCAATGTTTTTCAGAAGAAAAAAACGAGATTTTAACGGTTATAGTGTGAACAATAAAATTTCATTAAAAAACTTAAAATTTTGCATTACAAAAGAATAATAGATTATACACTTTTTCGATATTGTTGATCCTTCAGTTATACAAGAGTATAAGTCGAATTTTCATTTTCCAACTAAAATTTTCAACTATAATCTTGCTAAGTATGTAAGTACATTTTATCTTAAAGTTTAATTTTTTAAATATATAGGCAGAAAATCCCGGGTTATAGGAGAAGTTTCATTTGGGGTTAAGTTTCTCACGTTTACGGTGTAGCAAATCGATGCTTTTGTGCATTCTCTGGCAACTGTTCCATATTCAGTAGGTGAAGGAGCAGAATACGTTCATAGCAATTTCACAGAGCACACACGTAGATACCGGAAGTCTCTTTTGGATGATATGATGTCGTGCCCGGAGGGATGATTGTCCGCCCTGCTGCCAAAAGACGTGATCTTCATCTTTGATGAAATCAGCTCATCCAAATTTATATATCTATATGAAAAATTCCAATCGAAATATATACACACATTTGCATGGATTTTTCTTTATATCCAGCAATATTTTAAGATACCTTCGAGGGAGAAGGTTCAAAAAATTCATTATTAAAATTTTACGTCTGTATCAAAAATTGATTCTAGACTGAGGATGAAAATATCATATGCATTGCATGGTTTGAAATGGAAAAAAAGGCCAATTTTCAAAATGTTTTCAGTTTGAAGAAACTTTTTTCCTGTTTTTTTATGGTAAAAAATAACAATTGATTTTTTTATAAAGGATGTATTATATTTGTTTCATACACATATACAATTGAGAAGTTATGAGAAATAATTGTATGCAACAACTATTTGTTTTACAAATTGCCTAGGGTTGCGGAAATTGATGAGATTATTAAAGCCGTGCGCTTCGTTTTATGCTGTAATAGGGCCTTGGCTATAAAAGGGGTGAAGAATGGAAGTGTTATAACTAAATTATGAACTGCGTGGTGTCTAAATTTTCTAAAGACTTTCTCGAGTAATTGTATTTTATATTCATAAATATGGGCATTAGATGTTAAATTACAAAATTTCGATATTCCGCAATAATCGAGTCATTTTCGTGATGATCCCTTTTCCCTGCTGCATATGAAATAATAGAAGTGGGATAGATTGGGGATGAAAGCTTTAGAACAATAGCTGTTGAGATTTAATAACTGCATGCATATTACAGACAATGTACAGGAAACATTTTAAAGTTTAGAGCTCATAAATCCAATGCCCGTCTCGCCGGTGCGATTGACATCATTGCAGACATTGTTTTGTACATATGCATGTGCATATACAGAGTAGATTATATGTTTTACGACTTGCCTTCATGTGATATATTGTCCGTTGCAAAAATATATTTACTCTTTGTACACTTGAAACTCTCACTCGACCGGAAAAAAATTTTCGTCATAGCGGGAGTAAATGGCGTTTTTGCTCCCTCTTTTCCGGGAGCAAAACCCTATTTTCTCCCGCTACGACGAAAAATAGTATGTTTACCTCGGGATGCAAAAAAGAGGTTATTTTGACTGTGGATTTCTGCCCTCACTTTCGGCTCGGGCAGTAAACTTTTCACGGTCGAAATGACCTCTTTTCCTCCCTTGGTGAACAATGTACTATTGTTTATTCTAAAAGAAATGTCTCATCAGAAATGTGTTTTAAATTTTGTTTTTAATTCATAATACTAAAAAATCGACCAAAATCATAAAATTTTTAAAATTATTAATATTTTTTCATAATTCAGGATTTTTATAAAAAAAAAAAAAAATTACTGAAATATGAACTGGATTTCACGAATTCCTGAATAAAAATCCATGAATATTTTGCATTTTTATTCGCCCAAACATTAATTTATTTCTATACCTATATATGTTTTGGGATGCCGCGATGAGGGATGATGAACTTGTCGAGTAAAATCGAAGAGTGTGAGATAAAAAAAAAAAAATTTGTGAGTTTAATTGGAATGGGGATTGAGATTTTTTTTCCATTAAATTTTTGAATATTCACGAGATAATATTAATTTCTGGTTTTTCAAGATTTTCTTAAGCTTACGATTGTGATGGTTTTTTTTTTTTTTTACTAATTTCCTTTTAGTTCAGTATAACTATTGTGTTATTTCTCAAGTTTCTTTTGTTCATTTATTTTATAACAGTACAGTTGTCTTCCTGTCTGTTTGTATTTTTATTTTAGCCATTGCTTCGTCGTCGCTGCGTCGAAACAAATACCCTATCCACATTTTCGTGAGGGTCTAAATTCGTCGTAATTAACGTCGTTTCGTCGACGCTCAGTTGTTTTCACGTTCGAATTATTCGTGGAGGAGCATCCAACGTTTCATTGTTTACTCGGCGTGTAGTGTCTGATGCCAGAGGATAGAATTCCCTGCGAACTGTGTATATACCGGCGCCGAAGTTCCCGGGAAAGGCGAGAACCATTATTTTCCAGGCTGAAGCACGACTAGAGCTCGCCTCCAACACTCCAGCAATTCGTTTCCGTCCCACCGAATATTTTGTGCGCCCTTCTACATCACTACATTTCTCCCCTCCACTTCCCATATATTCAAAATCGTGCTGACTGAACATTTATCTTCGTTCAAAACAAAAAAAAATTACAGCCATGTTGGATGTGTATAAGAACTATGTACCCGACAGCCTCGTGCGGTATCGCAGGACATCGTACTGTACAGACCAATGGAGCTAACTAATACATGTTCTTTTGTTAACTGCGAAATTTTTGCCAAGTTTTTCTCTTTAGTCTTATCAATAGCTTATCATTTTTGCGGGATATTAATTTTTATGATAGAGGGATTATTTTTTACCTTCATGAGTATTAACTTCAACTCTCTTTGGAGTCACGAAATGAGTGCACTCTTTTCACGTTACGATGTCGTTGATAAAGCTTGCGTTTCTCTTATCGACACTCATCAAATGGCGGATCGTTTTTTATTTTTTTAGCGCGTTAATAATCCAAGGTGCTTTTTTGCTTTCCAGGTATTTTTCAAATAGTAATAAAACGACTTTTCTCAATGCATAAAATTAATTTTATGTGCGAAATTTTTATTTTGTTTGTTTTTAGGTAATTTTTAAAAGACAAAATTTTTTTAGAGTATTGTGTAATTTTTAGAATTTACTATTGGCAAATGGACAGAATAACATTTAAAAGATGGATAATTATAAATAATTTTTTTGTAAAACTTTCGAAGGCAGTTTTCGTTATTTTTTCGGTTTTTCCCCGATAACTTTGTAAATAAACAAAATGGCGGAAAATTTTATAAGAGTAAAATGATTAAGGATCTAATTATCTTCAAAAAACTTTAAACAAACTTTTTTCCAATTCTCTTAGTTTTTGAGATATTAATTAATGATTTTTAAAAATTTTTATTTTTCAAAGTATTTGAAAAACGATGCAAAATATTAAAAAAATTTATTCTATATTTTTTTTAGAGAATTTTATCCTGAATCATGTAACTCTTACAATATTTTTCGTTATCTCGCTAAGTTATCGAGTTATCGAAGAAAAACAAAAAAAAAAATCACAAACTTCGAGTAGGTATTAGCGCAAGTTGATATCGCCTGGTAAATTTGACAAAAATTCTGTTTTAATTTCAACTGAGCTCCTTAAAATTCATTTTACTTGAGAGAAAGTTGAATATCTTAGCATTAATAATGCGATATCTTCTAATTATAACAGCACAATCAACTTTTATGCCATCATTGAACTGTGCGCTATCTTAACCCTTCGAGTACACACTGGGTCATCTGGACCCATACACTGACTTTGATCGAATGTAACACTCAACCATTTGAGAAAATGATAAGACTATGGATTGGCGGAGATAATTTAAACTATTGACTGTAAATTTCGACAGTTGTTGTAGCGTGATGAGTTATCAGATTTGTTTGACAAAAGATTGAAGTCACAGCTGATTTTCAACGCCGTCAAAATCGCGTCTATTAGCAAGTAAAATAAATACTCTCGATTGAGATAAATTAGATGACTAATTTTTTTATTTATTAAATGTATTTCGAGAGAACTCACGTAAATTTTCAGCAAGAAATGATAGAAATCTAAAAAATTGCAATTTTTTGATAAAATTTGATTGTTTAAATAAATATTTTCATCGTGAATTTTTTTTTTGTTGTGTTAAAAATTTTAATAACCTCTTTAATATTGATAAACTATTTAAACACAATTTTAAGTATATCCTTTAATTTTTTTAAACTAATTAGTAGAGTAGTTGTAGAGTTCTACGCAATTCGCTAAAATAAAATTGACCCAAGTAGGAGATGTCGAAAAAATAGGTATGTACTCGAAGGGTTAAACTACATATTTTTCTACTATACTTAACGCCAATTTAACCAAGTACCTTTACACATTATTAGACTTTAAGCGTCAGAATTTTTGTTTCTCTTCGCAATATGCCAAAATTTTGAATTCCTTATAGCACATCTTGGAGTAAAGTCACAAAAGCATATAGATACACTCAGAAAATTAAGAATTGCCGCCACTACAATTAAACAACTATAGCTGTGCTCAAACTACAAATTTTTTTTCTAGATTTAAAAATTTTTCAAAGCTGACAGAGTATAAGTAACTTTGAGAAAAAAACCAAAAAAATTTGTTAATGCATTAAAAATTGTATTAAAATTACTCAGAAACATTCAAGTAAGTTGAAATTATGTGTATATAAATAAGTTCTACAAAGTTTCTGTTCAAAATTTTAATTTTAGGGGTTATTAATGAATTTTGAAAGTTTTCGACTAAATTGGCTTCAATGTTCTCTTCAAACGATCTCTTAAAAATATAGTATTGAGACTTTATTTTTCTGTGACGCAAAATACCTCAAAAAATAAAGAAAATAAACAAATGCAATAATTGAATGTTGTCACAATAGTTGTAGAAAAAAGAAAAAAAAAATGCTTACAATTGCATTTTGAGTGTTTTTACAGATTTCAAAATTCGTGATCGACCTCTACTCTGAAAATGATCGTTTTTCATATACCAGTTTTTTTTTTTTGAGCCACCCTAATATACAGGTACTATATATCGCGGTAGTTTTCGTTCATAATTCAGAAAATATACCGAGTTTTATTCTAGTTTTAATTACTAAACAACCTGAGTTAGAAATAAACTGATTATGATCAATTTCAAGTGTTTTTAGAAAGAATTGCGGCCGCAATTGAGTATACGTCAATAAAAAAAAATTGATTGTTGACTCCAATACTTAATTTATAGATTAAATGTTTTTTTTTTTTTGTAAAACAATTAAATTCTTACAATCAATTAATGAATTATATTTTTGAAATGCAGATACACAAACCGTTCCCACGCTCTGCGAGCTATCAGCAAGATGCGTGGCAGCGCACATTCCCTTCGAGTTGGTGGAGAGTGTGTCAAAGGACACGACAAATCCGCCGGTGCCGGAGCAACTCCAGCTGCGAATTGCCTTCTGGAGTTTCCCGGACAACGAGGAGGACATCCGGCTGTACTCATGCCTGGCAAACGGCAGCGCGGACGAGTTTCAGCGGGGAGAGCATCTCTTTCGTTCAAAGAGTGTCAAGGACCCCCTACAAATTGGTAATTAACAACTAAACCCGACCTTAACCCCATACAAAACCTTTAAACCTCATTTTTCCAGGTTTTCACCTGAGTGCCAGCGTAAACGTGCAGGTTTGCACGACGCTATCAAGCGCAAGAACCGTCTACAACGTGGCAGTGACGTTTGACCGACGCAAGATCACATCATGCAACTGTACTTGCTCGTCCACAGCCTATTGGTGTTCGCACGTAGTGGCAGTATGCCTGCACCGGATTCATCTACCGAACCAAGTGTGTCTGCGCGCGCCCGTGAGCGAGTCTCTGAGTCGACTGCAGCGCGAGCAGCTGCAGAAATTTGCTCAGTACTTGATCAGCGAATTACCCCAGCAAATTTTGCCGACGGCCCAATGCCTCCTGGACGAACTGCTGTCTCCGCAGCCGAGTCAAATCAACAGTTACTCCGGAGCGCCGGATCCCACAGCAGGAGCAGCCGCAAACGATCAGACATCTTGGTATCTGGACGAGAAGACTCTGCACGGAAATATCAAAAAAATCCTCATAAAATTCTGCGTACCAGCGCCAATAGTCTTCAGCGATGTGAACTATCTGAGCACAACTGCGCCGCCCGCGGCCACCGAGTGGTCGTCACTGTTACGACCGCTGCGTGGACGTGAGCCCGAAGGCATGTGGAATCTTTTGTCGATTGTACGCGAGATGTTTAAGCGTACAGATCGAAATGCAATTCCGCTGTTGGAGATAATCACCGAGGAGTGCATGACGTGCGAGCAGTTTCTTGTCTGGTGGTTCAACACTAAAGTAGCTCTGCTAAACGGCACCAATGGCGGCAAACACGGCAGCATGACAAGCAATGCACACGC
>MVJL01008967.1:0-11800 GCA_002156465.1 Macrocentrus cingulum | reverse complement strand
ATAGTGAGTTCCGAAAGAGTACCGAATGTACCTAAAACCGAACGTCCGAAAATGTACCTAATGTACCTAAAATGGAAATAGTTGGATATTTCGGAACTCTTTCGGACCTCCCTAAAATGACGTCTGCGCATGCGCAGGTCAATTAGTCTAGGTACATTCGGAACTTTTTCGGACCAAGTATTTCGACTCGGGTATATTTAAGGACGGCGTATGTGCGGACATATTGCGGGGAATTCAAATAAGATTAACAATATTATCTTATTGAAATGACATTTCTACATTGCGTATAAATATACATTATTTTCAATAAGATCTAGAAGTCGCATAGCCATTTTGTTTGTTTTATATCGTAAGTTATAGAAATGATTTATTCTAAGATATAACAATTGTTGTTTATTATTCTCATGCATTTGAGTAGAAAAATACGAAATCATTGGATTCTCATAGTCTAATCTAGTTTAGTGAATTTTACTTTTATGCACAGTCTTTTTGTTTTTTTTTTTTTTTTTATCTTATTGTGTATACGATTTATTTTTTATTCTAATACATGTTTTCAGACATTATTCAGACAATTCCTAGCATGAATTGGACAACTATTGAATTTTTTTTACTCCGACAGCTGATCTATGTTTTTGAAATGTTTTTGAGCAAATATAAAAAATTTCTAACAATTTTTTTTATCATAAATCGCAATGAGAAGAGTTTTTTCCCTCTTTTTGATAGTTTTTTTGTTCGTTTTTCTCTCTTTAAGCCTATTGTAGACAACTTATTTCGATGTACAACATATTTCTAAGAACACAATTTGTTTTTTCAATAAACTAAAAATATTTGGTCCTTAAGACAAACAAAATCTTAGCACCTAAACTCGAAATAAAACAATATTTAGGCAAACATATTAAGATACTTACTACTACAACAAACAATTCGTAGCAACCAACCACAAAATAAAAAAAAAAATAATTAGGGGTTGAAAACTTTTTGAAGTACATATGTATATACTTTTAAGCTGAGATAGACTATTTATCTACACTTAGAATCTACAAATCAGTTTGGATAGTTTTCACCCTCTTTTTGGTTCCAAAAAGACAATCATTGTGAATATAACGTATTTCCTATTCTAATATATGCTCTCGACTTCGTAGATATTTGAATCAAATATTAATAACATATTTTTTAATCATGAGAGCTAATCTATGAATTGTCATCGAACAAAAAAACGAATTTTTAATAATCAAGCATAAAAAAAATTTTTACAGAACGAAATCAATTTTTTTTTCTTCGAAGTATAAACTAAAAATAATTGGTTTTCTTGAACAAATCAAATCTTAGTGTACAAATTCGAAATAAACATTATATAGACTAAATTTTTTGGATAAAAAGATTAAACTAAAAGTTTTTAAATACACAAAATCTTGGAAAATGAAGAAAATTTAGAGAAAAAAAATTTTTTCAATACATAAAATAGAATACCGCCAGAAATTTGAGAAAACTGCTTACCCTGAGTCATAAACACGTCTTTCCTTTTCTGGATCAGCTGCCTCTCCTTCTTCGACTTCATTTGCACGGAGGGTTTTAGACGGAGTCCTCACCCCTTTGCGAAGAACATCAGTTGGTGCAATTTCTTCGTGAGTTTGGATCTGGTCAGAAGTTTTTAATAGCAGATGAACGTATCCATCTGAAAATATCATTTACGGTTACTTCTGAGCTAAAAAAACTGACTTGAGCAATGTCCTTACTACGGTCTTCCTTTTTTTTCCCCAAGATTCGGACCGAGCGATCCTCGAAGAGCAATGAAATTAATATTAGGGCGAGTTATGAATAAGAAATGAAAAAATATAAATACCTTGCGAGCACTAATTAGCGGAGAGTACTTCACTGCTAATTGCTCCCAAAACAGCACTCGAACGCGCCGGCCGTGAGCATTGTTGACTACAATTTTGTAGAGGAATTTGGCTGTTTTTCCGACAAGTTGTGGGCTTTCGATCGAGTCCACAAAGCCCTTGAGTTCACTTGACAAAAAAAAATTTTTTTTTGTTTAATTTATCGATTTTTTTTTAAATTTGTTCTTTTAGATGATGATTTGATAATGAACAAAAAAAATGAAACTAATTTTAACCACATTCATGAATAAATTAAATTTGGAGGTTAGGTATCTGAAAAACTAGAATAAGCTAACTTCTACGACAAACATTATTGGAGGTATGCGAAGGTCGTGAGCAGCGACGTCGCTCGAGTTATCGCCCGAGGTGTGTGTGTGTGTGTATGATGTGTGATAGACAATGCAAGTAATTTTTGTCAGTCGAGCCGCGCCGGCCGAGGCCTACAAACTTCTGCTCGGAGCATTAATAAAAGACAGATATTCACACCTGGCTTTTGATTCACGGAGTTTTCCGCAACAGGTTATAGGCCCAGGAATGCCCAGGATCAATTAAGGAGGTTGTTGCGGCAACTCGAAGTAAAGATATCCGACTGAAATTTACATATTTTCTGAACAACAATATTTGGAACCTGCATGCCAAATTTTAATGGATTTGACCGTCTAGTAACGCTAATACTGAGCGTTGAAATACCTCAATTTCCACTATATAGATATAAACCGCGTGAGAATTCTCAAAAATTCAGGCTTGAATATTTTCCAATCGGTACGGTGGATTAAGCCAACTATTAATGAAAAAATGTTCAGAATTTTATGTAGTTTTAGCAGCTAATTATTTGTTCTGATGTCTTTACTTTTGCATTCAACATGTAAATGGCCTATATCACACTATAGATCGCGCAACAACCTCCTTAACGAAACCAGAAGATGGTTTTCAGGTGTGCGACTCGAAACGTCGCGTGAGTTTGTCGTTTTATTTTCTGCTCGCTAGTGTTGGCGGAAAGACCGCGTGTCGGAAGTTTGTTTTTGAGAAGTTATTCAAAATGACCGCGAAAGTGAAGATTGATTCGTTGTGCGCTGAAAATTATAATTCATGGAAGGTTCTCATGAAGGCACTGTTGATCAAAAGTGATCTGTGGGGCTACGTGAATGGAAGCATCGTGGCGTATGCGGACTTGAATAGGTCGAAAGCCGTTTGGGACGCGATTAAAACGACGTATGAGTCCAGCGGTCCAGCGGTCCAGCACGGACAGCGTGTTTGCTGAAGAAACTCATCCTGATGCGTATGAATGAGGGAGATGACGTGAGAAAGTATATTATGGATTTCTTCGAAGTTGTCATGAGACTCAAGGAAATTGGGTTGGTCATACTTGATGAGTTGTTGGTCATTCTGTTGCTGTACAGTTTGCCAAAGTCGTATGAGATTTTTGGTACCGCCGTGGAGTCACAGGGAGAGCTGCCGCAGTTGGAGGCTCTCAAGGTGAGAATTTTGGAGTACCGAGAAGGACACCACTCTGAGTCAGAAAATTCGAAGGTGACGCAGAGGTCAACCTGGCATACGACCGAAGCGCGCGTGTGCATGGAACGGGAAACGTTCGGATAATTGTGGATACCGGCAAAGTAAACAAAGAAATTAATTTTGAAAGAGTGTCTCATGTGCCTGACTTACGCATGGATTCGTTGTCGGTCGCAAGTGCTGCTGATCACGGATGTACGGTGACTTTACGGAGAACGAACGCGATAATCGCCGATAAAAACAATAAGGTGTTGCTGTGGGCAGGTCGTAAAAACAATTTGTATTACGTACATTAGAGTTGTGGTGGTGCAAACAGCACCGCAGTGGTAAATGGTGCCGGTGAAAAACGCATTAATATTTGGCACGAAAGACTAGGCCATTTAAATGAGCGTGATTTGAAGGCCATGGCCAAGAGTGGCCAAGTGTTCTGATGAAACGTTAGTGCTGATGACTAGCTGTCAGAGTGTGCGGTCTGTATCACAGAAAAACAAACGCGTTTGCCCTTCCCGAAGTCGGTCGCGGGGAGAATGCAAGAATTGCTCGAGATAGTGCATTCGAATGTGTGCGGTCCGATGCGGGTGGCATCTCAAGGCGGGAAAAGATATTTTGTGACGTTTATCAATGACCGATCGAGGTGGTGTGAAGTGTATTTCTTAAAAAACAATTCCGAGGTCTTCGACGTGTTCAAGGTTTATAAACAAGAGGCCGAGAAACAGACCGGACGGAAAATAAAGTCACTTCAATCGGACAATGGTAAGAAGTATATGAATAAACAGTTTGATGAATACCTTCGGAGTCACGGAATTACAAGGCGGTTGACGGCGCCACACACGCCGCAACAAAATGGCATTTCAGAGAGAAAGAACAGGACGTTAGTTGAGATGGCGCGGTGTATGATGAGGCAAGCAGGGATGCCCTCACTTTTTTGGGATGAAGCAATTTATAATGCTAATTACACGCGCAATCGCTGTCTGACGAGTGTTCTGGAAGGAGAAGTGCCATATAAATTGTGGAGAGGGAAAACCCCCATGATAGCCTATTTTCAAGTGTTTGGATGTAAGGGGTTTGTGTTGGGCAAGACACAAAATAAAGGAAAATTCGAGTCAAGGTCGAAAGAAGGAGTTTTCATGGGATATTCAAAGAAGTCGAAAGCATATTGCATTTATATGCCTGAGTCACGATCTACTGTCGTATCGAGGGACGTAAAATTCGTAAACAAGTCCGGATTTAATGACCAGTATCTCGAGATATATGACACAGACAATAACAAGGTGACGTTAGACGAGGCGGGTGCAGATAAATTCGACGAGATGAGTGCAGAAGATTCCGAGCCAGAAGAGCAACGACAAGAAGCGGTGCCGAGCGGCAATCGACACCCAGGCAGACGGGGTCGAGGGCGACCGAAACTGGTGCGTACTGGTCTGGGGGGCAGACCAAGAAAAAAATTTAATCAAATTGAACCAGCGGAAAACGTGGTGATTTTTGATCCAAGAGAAGAAAGTAATGAGGATGAGAACGACGAGATGGACAACTCAGACGAAAATTTCGACGAGTGCGTCAATCTCACGATGACAGAAAATCCCACTACTTGGAAGCAAGCGCGAGAAACGGCGGATGCTGGTCTCTGGGAAGCCGCGTTTGAGGACGAGATGGTTGCACAAATTGAAAATAAAACGTGGGAGATCTGCGCGAGACCGGAGGGTCGCAAAGTCATCGACAGTCGGTACGTGTTTTGTACAAAGTCAGATGGGCACAATGAGAGGAAAAAGGTTCGTCTGGTGGCGCGTGGATGCTCGCAGAAACCAGGGGAGGATTTTAACGAAACTTTTTCACCGGTGGTGCGTTCAACGTCGGTGAGGATTCTGGCAGCGGTGGCAGCGGAGCAGGGAATGGATATTCACCAGCTGGACATCGTGACGGCATATCTGAATGGTGAGCTCGAAGAGAGCGTGTTTATGGAAGTGCCGGAGCATTTGAGCGAAATAATCGGAAAAATTATATGCGGTAAGCCAGTGGGATCCAAAAGTGTGGTGGTCAGTGATAAGTGCGTGCTTGACACAGCGAAAAGCTGGCAGAAGGGACTAAGCGTAAACAAAAACAGTGTGTGTTTACTGAAAAAGTCGTTGTATGGGTTACGTCAGTCTGGCCTTCAGTGGCACAAGAAACTTGTAGAGAAATTGTATTCATTGCGTTTTAAACCATTGGTACACGATCCATGAATGTTTGTAGCGAGGAGACATGGAAGAGCAATGTATGCTACAATTTATGTGGATGATATTCTGATAGCCACGCACGATGGCGAATGGCTACGCAGCGTCAAAAATTCGCTGGCGAGATCGTTCGAGGTCAGAGATTTAGGAAAAGTCGATCGATGCTTAGGTATTGAGTTTTCTCGCGATAAGGAATCTCGTGTTTATTTGCGTCAGAGATATTATGTTGAAGCAGTGCTTGCGCGCTTTGGAATGAGCGATTGTAAGCCTGTAAACACACCGATAGACGCAGGTGTAAAGTTGACGAAGCCCGAATGCAAGAGTGAGAAAGAAATGGAAAAAATGGAGTTTGATTGGCGCATTAATGTATTTGGCGGTGACGACGCGACCAGATATCGCGTATGCAGTCAACTATTTAAGTCAATTCAACATGGGATATAACGTAGAACATTGAAGGGTAGCAAAAAGAATTTTGCGGTATCTCAAGGGTACGGTCAACTGTGGGTTAAAGTTCGAAAAGACAGGTTTACCATTAATTGGTGTAGTCGACGCGGATTGGGCTGGAGACGTCGTGGATCAGCGATCATATTCAGGGTTTGCTTTTATTTTGGCGGGATCGCCAATTAGCTGGGAAGCGAGAAAGCAACGTACAGTTGCGTTGTCTAGTCCTGAGGCCGAATACCTAGCGTTGTCAGAAGCAACTAAAGAAGCGATGTATTTACGCGGATTATTGATTGGTATGGATGTATTGAGTGAGAGTGATGTGATTGTGTTGCATGATGACAATCAAAGGGCACTAAGTCTAGCAAAAAATCAAAGTTATCACTCAAGAACAAAACACATCGATGTTAGACACCATTTTATACGCGAAGTGTGTGAAGTGTGTGCGAGTGGTGCGATTAAATTAGAGTATATGAGCAGTGAAAGGATGCCAGCAGATGTTTTGACGAAGGGATTAGCTGCGCCGAAACATTCGAAATGTCTGAGCGATATGAACGTCGAGAGAGACAAAAATTAGATCGTTCTTTTGGTGAGTATTCACTACTTCGAGGGGAGGTATTGGAAGTATGCCAAGGTCGTGAGCAGCGACGGCGCTCGAGTTATCGCCCGAGGTGTGTGTGTGTGTGTATGATGTGTGATAGACAATGCAAGTAATTTTTGTCAGTCGAGCCGAGCTGGCCGAGGCCTACAAACCTCTGCTCGGAGCATTAATAAAAGAGACACAGATATTCACGCCTGGCTTTTGATTCACGGACTTTTCCGCAACACATATATACCTTAATTTCTAATTATGAGTGACGTGAAAAATCCATTAAAAGAAAATACAAACAAAGATATCCAACTAAAAACTCAATCAAATGTAATTTTCATCGATAAAAAATTGCCGGCCACGCGGCGTGCGCACAACGATCAATATAATTACACTTACATGGTTGTATCGCCCTCAATATAGTAGTCGATTTCTTCGTCGGACGTAAACGTCTCAATTAGTGCTGCGTGCTCTATTTTTAGAATAGATTTAAATATATTTTAAGAATTTTTTCGGGTGCTACGATGTAATGCCTGCTGTGGAGATCGCCGGAAAGAACGATAAAATAAGAAGCGGAAATGACGCCAAATTATATCTAGGGGCGCTGATGTATGTTTCTTTATCTGCGTCTGCGCCACACACACACACTGCACTTTTACCTACCGAGGTACGCGGATGTCGTGTTCCAGAGAGCATTTAGCGCGGCGATGTGGTGTGGTATCACTGCCTGTACCACAACCAATCAAATATCGAATAAAATGTTGAAACAACATGGCTGCACCCATCTTTCAAGATGTCTTCCATGTTTTTTCTAAGGAACGGGATCTAAATTATACATTATCCTCACATAATTTTAATACCAATTCTGGACAATCATAGTGGAACCAGTGCTCATACGCACCGAATGAGCTATGGTAAAGCCATTTAAATTAATGCTACCTAATATTTCCCAAGAATATTCATTGCTGACTATTTCGTATGACTGCAAATGATTATCGAAATCAACATCGGAAATTTTTTGACTGATAACTATAAAATCTTCGGGACTTATAATAATCAAGTGTATAATACGATAAAAACGGGTCCCTCTTCGTCAGGAATCATTATTATCGAATTTAATTTTAATCTTTCTCCTTGAAAACGAATTTCTTCTACAGTCGTGATCATTTCTTTTGTTGTAATAGACGAGTCTAATAAGTGTATGATTAAATGAATATCTGGGAGCTCATTGAGGTACATATTGTTTTTTATAGTAAATTCTAAATTCTTCGACTCAATTACATCCTGCGTAAGAAACCTAAGACTGAGTCGTAATTGATGTTTTAATGCTAATGTTCGGCAGATATTTTTCCGATTAATGGAGACAGTTGGTGTTATTTTGCTCTCCCGATGTTTACTCTCAAATCTAAATGACGACATATTTGAAAATGGGCCTGACAACTCTAAAAGTCTAGGGCAATGTGTCAACAGATGGTGTTTCGGCATTAAACTACCAGAATCCAAAGCTGTCAGAGTCTCCCGATGTTCTTATATTTTCACACGCAGTACATCGGGAGTATCTGAAGGAAGATGAGGATTCATGATCAACATAACTAATTGATGCAATTGAATCAATAAATCCCACACAGCATGGTTGGGTGGAATCAAATGACTCAAAATGTGTGGCAAATATTTAACCAGACTGAGCATTTCCGACGCCGACATAGACAGATGACAATTTTTAATACGACTGGCTAGAGTCTCCACAGGTTTATTTTTTGTCTCTCCATAGTTGAAGCCTTTTATTCGAACATTCAATTCCTCTAATGTAGACAGTTTATTTGATATAAATGTGTTCAGAATGTACCCGAAATCGTACTAACATATACCTTCTAGTATATCGTGCATCATGTCAACACATAGATTTTTTGTTGCATGAAAATGAAAAATGGGATGAAAAATGCATTCTTTAACAATACCAGTGTCTTTCTCATCATATTTCAATAAATCGCTTGCATAATTTTCTGAAGTTCGAAGTAAATGCGCTTTTTCACTGAAAACACAATGAATTTCATGTTTTTGTTTTTTACAAAAGCGACAAAATGATATTGAATTAAAACTTTCGTTGAAGCCGAGCATCGAATTTAAGCCCGAATTATCCCCCAAAATTAAAGCTAATTTAAAAAAAATTTGTTCTGAAGTGCCGTTAATGTTGATTGTTATTCTACGAGTATGTAAAAAATTGAGCTCATCGACGACTTTGGAAAAATAATGGTGGCGTTGCCAAATACTTCTCTATCTAAACTATTGAACAAAACGAACAAAAAAATATTACTCAATTTGGAGGCCATGTGTTCGGGTAAACATGGAATAGATAGATAAACTGCACTGCATTCCGACAATCCACGGTGACTTCTGGGGGGATTATTGTTTTTGTAGTCGTCGAAATATAAAAAAAATTAGTGTGCACGGACCACACAGAGGAAGTGAAACTTCTTTTTCGTCGTAGCGGGAGAAAATAGGGTTTTTGCTCTCTACTTTTCGGGAGCAATAGTATGTTTACCTCGGGATGCAAAAGAGGTTATTTGACCGTAAATTCCTGCCCTCGCCTTCGGCTCGGGCAGTAACCTTTTCACGGTCGAAATGACCTCTTTTCCTCCCTTGGTGAACAATGTGCTATTTCGTCATAACGGGAAAAAAAGGGTTTTTGCTCCCTCTTTTCCGGGAGCAAAATTGCTCCCGAAAAGTGATCACGTCGGGAAGAATCAGCTGTGCATAGGCATAGAGGAAGGGCTGCGCGCGCGTGTATGTATCTATCTATATATATTATTGCAACGCTCCGTGACTCGCAGCGTTTCAGCCTCGGGAGGGGATGCGAGCGGTATGCATATATATATCAAGCATTTCCTCGAAGAAGCACGAACGCGCGCCGTGTAACAGAGTGAGAGGCTTTTCAGCCTCGGGAGGGGATGCGAGCGGTATGCATATATATATCAAGCATTTCCTCGAAGAAGCACGAACGCGCGCCGTGTAACAGAGTGAGAGGCACGTTCGCGTGCTTCGTCTCTCACTTTTCGGGGTCGGTCAGCTCGAGCGCCGAACGCGTAGCTCCCACCTCCACTTTCTATCTTCGGCTCCCGAGCCGAAGATTGCCGGAACGTGATTCTCACTCTGACGCCTTTCACCAGTTTACTGCCCAATAATCCTACCCCTCCATTTTCCGTACCTAACGCGCCATAAGAAGGTTCACTTCAAAAACAATAGCAGAATAATTTTGTCAACATTATTTTCCAAGATTTCTGTCTCCTCCATTTTCCGTACCTAACGCGCCATAAGAAGGTTCACTTCAAAAACAATAGCAGAATAATTTTGTCAACATTATTTTCCAAGATTTCTGTCCAAAGATGTCCCTGAACGATGTTAGATACAATATCCTTATTTTCTCTAAGGGTCTCAATGTACTGCATAGTCTCATTTAATACGATTGGAATGTCAAAGAAATTTTGAAGAATATGACAAACAGGAATAAACTGTGCTTTAACGGTCACAAAATCACCAGTCCACGCATCATTTTTCATGAAAAATTCAAGCCGTTCTCCTAAGAGATATTCTACTGGCGGAATATATGTATCTAAAGATTGGAATTGTTGAAAACATCGCCACTCACTCGCAATAGTGTCAGTGGAAAAGGTCTTTTTTCGATAATCGCATCAACTTTTTGAAGTGAAACTTCTTTTGGGACGTTGGGTACAGAAAACCGACTTTGCTGGGGCCTAAACTGGAAATTCGCGTCATCGTTTTAGTGTAACGCTCGGGAGCCGAAGACTCTCGAAGATTGGGAGTGGAAGAGAGGGTACACGTTCGGCGCTCGAGCCAAATGAGCCCGAAGAGTAGAGTGAAAGGCTAAGCGTTCGAACGTGTGCCTCTCACTCTCTCTCATTCGGTTATACCGTTCGCTTTCGAGTATGCTCGGGCTAGAAGCCGAATGTCGCCGAAGGCGACAGCTGTTGTTGTCGATACCTTGTACAAGATAGATGTTGGGCTTTGCACGACTATTTGTAGTATTTGTACATTGCGTCTTTAAAAAGTACTTGTTACGAGTGTAAAGTGTACATTGTGTATTATGTATGTACGTCAAGTATACAATTCGATGAAATTTGTAAAATATAAACATAAAAAATTAATAATTATACGATTATTTAAATGGCGCCTTTAATTATAAGTCTGATATTAATATGTTGCATATGAAAAGAAGTTTCACTTCTGTAGTGTGGTTGTAATATGTAGCACACTCGTTTTTTTTTTTTAATAATATCACTACCAACGTCAGCACGCTTTGAATTTTCAGTGATCTCGTGTTTTATGTCATCCAATGACCTTTTTAATAACAAAATAGTATCATGTATGATACTCTTTGTTCTGCTACGAGAAACATCTGCATAACTATATAGTTTTGATGCAAATAATACTAATTTATCTATTTGGTTCACCTTTTTTGTTGCAATTTGGTTATGAAAACGATTCTTTTCCAACGGTGGAACATTTATTACTTCTTCATTTAGTGAATCATTATCAGAGAATTCTCGAAATGTTTTTCTTTCGTTTATTATAAAATCATTGTTTTCGTCGGTGCAAGATGAAGCGACATTTACAGCTTGTTGCTGTGAAGTCGCGGGAGCTAACAATCTGTCTGAAGTATTAGATTTTATATTTTCTTGCGGGTGGTACGACAACGGATGTTTCGAGTTGATATGTTTTCGTAAAGAATTAATCGATTGCATCTGCTGAAGAACGAAAGCGTGTGTGAAGTTGATAATATCATTAAACTTCCGACTGGTTGCATTTTGCTGGTTGTAAAATATTTCAGAGCTGTTATCCCTTTTTATTATATTCCAAATCGAATTTGTTCCAATTTCGTCGGAGTTTTTAAATGCTCAGATTTAATTTATGATACTGTAGTGATTGATTTAAATTTAATGTATGCTAAATGTTTCAAGATGCCCTTTTGGCAAGAGGATGAAATTGAGAGTGGCTCATATGTCGTTACTGCGCTTTTGTCAAATATAGAATGAGAGGAACAAGAACATAGATCATAAAGCAATAAAAATTTATAATTCCATTCATAAACAATTGTTATTTGGCCGATTTTGTGAATATAATTTTTTTTTTTTTTTTTTTTTTTTTTTTTT
>MVJL01008959.1:0-12875 GCA_002156465.1 Macrocentrus cingulum | reverse complement strand
AAAAAAAAAAAAAAAAAAAAAAAGGAAAAACCGAAAAAAAGTAGTGATAAGGCGGAAAAAACAACAACAACACACAAAACGTATTAATTATTATAAATATACAACGCTAAAGTCTTAGATATACATAATATTAGTTGGATAATTATTATTATTACACTTATTATTTTATTTTTATTATCAAACATTGCCATTTGAAAAATGACAAAGTGTATGAGAAGAAGAAGAAGAAGAAGAAACATTGGGCAATGTCCTGTAGCAGGACAAAAAACGATGTTTTTTTTTTATATATATATATATAATGTGGACTGCATAGTGTCGCAAAATATGCCAAATCAAAAAAAATTTTCAATGCATCCTCGTTCGTTTTTTTTTTTTTTTTACTTTTTTCAAAAAAGAAGAAATTAAAGGAGAGAAATCACCGTGATTTACACACACACACACACACACATACAATGTTTTGATTGGAAACGAAGTTATAGACAATGAGGGGTGCCCCACGTTTTAATGGGACACCCTAAGCGGAGAAGGGGGTAGGCTTTAAAATAAATGCTGGTGCTGTGCTGTGATTTTTATAAAAGAAAAAAAGAAAAAAACCCAAGAAAAACAAAATAAAAATATAAGTAAATAAAAAAATGAAACAAAGGGAGATTACAAAGAAACAAACAAAAATGCTTTTTATAAAAATATACAGATAGCCTAAGTACCTGGATCCTGCCCTGCGCTCTCTCCGCCAGCTTAACGGAGTTTTAAAACATGTGTATTAATTGTATAGGCTGTACAATGTATTTGCTTTCAAACAAATTTAATATAGATTGTTGAAAAAAAAAAAAAAAAAAACCATTTCATAAATCGTCAAGTACGTTTTGCTATTTTACTCAAATAAAAAAAAAAACACCTTGCAAAAGCCTTAAATCTGTACGTACTCAAAATTTCACAACACTAATACACTTTTATTTGATAAATTTTTTTTTTCAAATTTATTAATTGTAAGAATTGGCACCAAATTTGATTTTCTCCTTTCTTTTTTTTTTTTAGGGTGGAAATAGTAAATCGTTACGCTTTATATATTACATTACTCGAATATAGAAATATTGCAAATTAAAAAAAAAAAAAAGACATTACGTACTGAAGCAAATACAAAAATGCAGACATCTCGTCGTTAAATTGTAAGATATTGTGTTCAGAATCCAGAATGTACTCTGACCCCTTCCCAGACTACTATATATATTAAATATATTGTGCACTATGGTCCGACTTGTCCATACAAATAAAATATATTGAAAAATCTCACATGTCCCCCCATTGCGTTTTTATTTTTGACACTATTAATTTGTTAAAATTATTGTAAATACCTTTTTTATATATATTATTCATTTGTATCAATACATGTACAGAATAGTATTGTAAACAAAAATATTGTTCATATATTCAACTATGTATTTCAACAAATTACACTAAAATGGCATTTATATCATTATCTTTTGCTGCCATTTTGAAAATATTTAGTAAGACATACCGTAATTGGCTGCTTGTCGATATAATCGAACAATTATTAAAAATATGCATTTGAAAAAAAAAACCAACATTTTTCTTTATTATCAATGAAATTTTTGTGATATATTAATAAAAATAATTTCAACTTTTTTCAAGTCTTTTATATTTTTTTTTAAACGCATAAATACATGAATTTTTCGTCAAATCCTATAAAAAAAGGCCAATGACTGTATTTCTTACGAGATTTATTAAATTTTTTTGTATAAATTGTATATTTTTTTCGTAATTTCTTCTGGCCTGGAATTAATTTTTTTTTTTTTTATCGATTCAATTCAAATTTTGCGCCATTATTCTTGTTAAATTCATTCATTATCCAGCAGAGGCGTTAATTTTGAGGTTAGATTGTCGACAACAGATGAATACACTCGGTCTAAAAGTCTTCGGACAAATATAACGCGAATAAAAACCGAAAAAATGGATGAAATAGAATTTAAATTAAATTCAAATAATCCCATACTAATAACACATGTAAGTACAAATTATAAAACTGTAAAATCCTAATGTTCCAATTCGACTTTCGTGTTATAATTTATCACGTATATTTCAGGCAGTATCAAGAATCCTTGACATGGCAAAAAAGAAAATCGCAACAAATCAGGATAAATCAAAAATACCTGAATTAAATTCTCTCTTCTGTAAATGCAAGAGTGAAAACAGTGCAGTGAGTACAGTTTCCTGTCAGGCAGTGGTAACACTAGTAGAAAGTGGTCTCCTGGAGGCAGGAACAACGCTCTCAAAGCTGATAGCAATTCTAGGTGAGGCAAAAAATTATTCAACAATAACATCAGCCATTTGCAGCCTCCTAATTCTCGATTTAAACTCGCAAAATTCGGATTTTACTGCGCACTACTCTATCCAAGCTCCCCAACACCCATTGATCACAGTTTTAACGCAAAAAATCGACGCTTGGCGCGATGTCATCAGTGAAATGCAGGCAATGCTACACCACAGCTCACAGGACGGCTTGCGACAACGTGTGGACTTGTTGCGACCAGTTTTCATCTACATCCTGGCCAATCCCGATCTAAATCTGCCAGAGAGCTGTCGGCACGAGGCCTGGCACCTTCTCATCAAAACCCGTGGATCTCAGGAGCTGCAGCTCGAAGTTTTGCAATGGCTAAAGGCCCAGGACGCGCAGTCGTGTATAAACACGATGAATTTAGCGCTGCAATTGGCAGAAGTGGCTACAACACAGAAAAATCGCGATCTGTGCTCAGCTCTGGTTCCATATATCACAGCACTGGCCTTAGAACTGCTGAAACACAGCTCAGACCCTCGACCAGGGCTCAATATTGTGGAAAACCTTTTGGAATTTGCGAATCATTTTGTCGGAGACGCTTCTTTACTCATCCTCAGCGAAATGCTCCTCATCACGCCGTCAATTTATCTACAGGACATCTTCAAAGTCGCCAAGTGCATAATTGCGAAGTTAAACTGTCGCACAATCGTCGTTTATTCGCTCGCAGCGTCTATTTTACCTTGGATGGCTTATGCCAATGTTTTGAGCAACCACGCACTCGATATTGGACGTGAATTGATAAATACTATTACATTGTCGTTCGAGGAGTCGTGGGAACCACGAGAAATAGAAGAAAACAATTTTTTCAACCTTCTACAGCATGCAGAAACGAATTTCCAGTTTTATACAAATATCGCCGATTGTGTGGCCGCCCTAAATGACCAAAATTTGGTCTCATGGCTCGACAAACTGTCGGAATTGCCCGTGGGAATTTTATGCTCATGGAAAATCATTTTAGGAGGTATTTTTCTCTGCAAATCTTGGCATGTAATAACAACAAAAGTTGGCCATTTGTTGGTAATAATTACAAGACATAAAACAAATTTTTGCAGTCACGTTCTGTCACTCCTGCTTCACAGGTTGGCGAATGTTCGCGATCCAGACGAAGCCAAAGAGTTGCTGTTTATGATGCCCGAGCTCGCACGCTCAAAGGAAAATGTTCCAATAATTGTACAGACCCTTGAGACGATGCTCAACGCAGGAGCACCTTTGAAGTATGTTGCTATTAATTTGTATCTTAAAACTTGGATGGCAGAGCCGCGATGTCACCGACATCTCTCCGGGGCTTTGATTAAAATGTGCAAAGAGGATTGCACGATGAGAGGCAACACAACGTGCGCTAAAGCTATGAAATTCATCTGTGAAAATCGGCCGGAACATGGAGCCGAGTTGGTTCCACTTTTGTCGCAGATTCTCAACCGTTGCGGAGATATGTCAGGCTCGAGTGCAAGTGCTCTCGCTCTCAAGGGCATCTCTGCGCTGTGCGTCGCGGGAATTGCCGACGTTTGCTCGACTTGGAAAGTCCTGGCGCCGAAAATGAACAGGGAGGATCGACCCATTGTTCTCCGTAGTATCTGTGAATTCTTCGCCGACATACCCGAGAACACCACGTACGTCGAGGACGAATTTGACGCTCTGCTCGATGCAGTTTCGACGAGACTCTGGCAGCTGACGTGTTTCAAGACTGTGAAAAATTTGTCTGTTATTGAGGCGGCTTTTAAGGCTCTGTCAGCCTTTTCCGTGAATCAGATTAAATTCTCTACGCTGCCTGCAACTGTGAAAAGTCAAGTGAAACTCCCTGTGCAGTTAGAGGCCGCAGATGATCAAAAACCTGAAGATGTCTTGACTTATATTCCTGGAGAATGCTGGCTCCACTTGATCGAAACGGTTTACGATCCCTGTCGCATGTTTGCCGGTGATCTTGTGATTAAATTCATCACTGATGAACTGTACTCCTTCCGATCGGGCATCTACATGTGGCCCATGGGTGAGCCGATTAATTTTAAGTATCTCCCAGCAAAAAGCCCGGCTCGTGCAATTGGCGAGTTTATTCGCCGATATCCGCTTAATTCACCGCCAAAAATGCAGAAGATTCTTCTCGAGTGCTTGCGCATTTTTGCACACAAATATCCGAAAGCTCTGCCTCCTATCAAGTGGAGTCTTTTGTTACCAGTGATTGAATCCAGTAATCAAGCTTGGATTTATGGAATTTCTTTGGCCTGTCATCAAGCTGCTATTTCCCCCTCGGCTAAGGAATTTTTGAGTAAATATATGAAGGAAAAAACGGAACAATTTGTAGAAAATTGCCCGGGAGAATTTGAAAAATCCTGGCAACTTTGTCGTCATCTGGCAGACATTTGTCGTGGAGTACTTGCCAACATTCTCGCACCATTTTTAGACATTTTCGTGAATTATATCGTGGAAAAAGCTTTAATGGATGTGGATAATTTTGTTGAGATGTTTGAAGAATTTATGAAACAATTTCCCAAAGCTATGAATGATGATCTTGTTCATCATGATACTAAAAGTCTATTGACAAACGTACTAGAGAAAATTTTCATCAAGATTGACGTGAATCATCGAATTTTTTCACATCTTGTAAAAGCCATGATTGGAATTCCAACTGAACACATTGAAAGGATTACTCTGCCAAGTGTTTGGAATGAAATAACTGTTGAAATGATGCAGAAAGCTATTATTGTTCGTGCAGCTTTAGTTCTCAAACGAGACAATGAAATACCTTTGAGTTGGATGAACGAAATTATCAAAGTTTCATCATCAATACCTGGGTAAATATTTATTTATTTAATAATACTAAATACTACAGATATTAATTTATTCATAATTACATAGAATTTTAACTTATCTCTTGATATTTTTCTATTTCTTTCATTCACCTAACCAAAAAAAAAAAAAGAAATATCACAAAAAAATACTTTAAGGCGGGTTTTAATGAAAATATCCCATTATAAATCGTCATCTATACAAATAATAATTATTATTTAATTAAATTTTACAGCGTGCACCGATGTCTAATGGTTAATATGAAAAACATTCAGTCTCAATTGCGTCAAGATAAATCTAATGTATTTTGGACTTGGGATTTAATGTGCAAAATTCAAGCAACAATTGTCGATTCTAATGACAGTATTGAATTTTTGTGTGACATTTTTTTCATTACTGTGATAATATTTGCCGGAAGCGATCGTTTTCTTATCGATGACGAGACAATACTAACATCATTTAATACGAGGGCAAAATTATTTCCAAATGCAATTCATCGCTTGTGCCTAATGCCTCATTGGAGGGATACAACTTTACAGGTATACCCAAAAAATACTTTTATAAAATTTAGATATATTTATCTGAATGATTTTTTCCTCCTTTGTCCACAGATTATGGATTGGCTGCACATTATGCGAACAAGCTGTTTGCCAGTGGCTTATAAAACAGTGTTTCACAATGCCCTAGTGTCACTGAAGAAGGAACGTTACTTGAATGATCATTGGATCAAGTATTTTTCCACAAAAATCCCTATTACTTGGTGATAAATGCTCAATAATCGACGTGTATCATAGATATAAATTATTTTTCAAGCTTTTTATGCCATAAAAACTCGATTATTTTTTATATTTGAGCCTTGGACGTATTGTCAGGTGACATTTAATGAAGAAAATACTTGAATTTTAAATTGGAAAATGCATTAAATTGCATTTTTCTCGTCACATATGTTGTATGTGACGATATTCATAATGCTAGACAGATGTTTCTGTATTTTCTAGATTCATTACAGTCAAAGTATTTGGTCGAGAACCACTTAAAATTTGTTCCTCAGACGGTCGCATTCTTGGCTCGAGAATATTTCGTTTGACATCGACATTTTTCTTGATTGGCGTTCGACTCGGACTGGACTTTCGACTATTTGGATACGATTTTAACAGCCGTGCTCTGAGAAATACAATTTTCTATATGTTTATTTAGTTATTTAGATAATAAATTTACTTACGCGTCGATCAATTTGAGGAGTAGTCGTGAATAAACTTGGTATTCTTCATCAGAAAATTCGGACGGGTCGTGTCGCGCGTGTTCGTACAAATCACAGAATTGATGGATCATTAATTGACCACTGCCATTCAAAGGAGCTGCGAGTGTTGTTAGTAAGTATGCTCTTAAATTCTCAGTAGGATGACGTTTTAAACAACTGTCATACTTTGTGATTTCAGCTTCTGAAAAATCCGAAAAATTGAAACGAGTAAAAGTTTGCACATAAATCATTATTTTCTATATAAAATAATGAAATTATCCAAATTTCATGCTGAATCTTTTTTATAGCTCTTAAAAAGCTTAACAAAAAACTGCTATATCCAAAAATCATCTAGAAGTTGTGCTCAATCTTACCAAGCGTTTTCACGTCATCAACGGCTTTCAAACGATAATAATGAGGTGGAACTTGACTTCCTGGCTCCATAATGTATCTGGGATCACTAATCAACTGTGGTTCATACTGTATTCTAGGTATAACTTCAATTCTCCGCTCAATTTCTTTTTTTAATGACTGAAATATAGAATTAAAGGTTAAAAGTTATATACTGTGTATGGTGAAAAACAAATACTAACTTTTTTGGCATCGTGACCAATAGGAATGTGTGGTCCTCGACGAGATCTCAGGGCAAATCTCATAATTTGACGTTTGGCAAATATAAATAACAACAAAATTGTCAATACACCCGCTGCAATGAACACAACAATTGTTACACCTGACAGTTGTTCTGTCATGTTTAGCAACACACAGCTCTCTCACAAATGCATATTTTAGATATTAAACTTCTCAGTCGATAAAATAGATTCCTCTTATATTATTCAATAAACAAGAAAATTAGTTGGATATTTCAATTATTTATTTATTTCAACAATTCTACTCTATTTTACAGAAAATTTACATTGTTTTTAAAATATTTCCTATAACATTTTTAAATACTGTTGTGTTTGATGATTGAATTTCATTTAAAATTGATTTTTGTTCTATCGTATATGGCGAATTTGATTTGATAAATAATAAAACTAATTTACTAAAGTCCTTATCAGCAGAAAACATTAAACATTTTTCTTCTAGTAATCCTATCATTCGATCTTTTGCAGTATTATCAAGTTTTACATCAGATACAAGTAATAATATGGATATATGCCATGATTTTAATTCTCGTAAATTTAGCACAATATCTCTGTAAATTATTAAAAAGAAATAAGTAGTTATTTAGGTCTATTTTATTTGGAAAATTAATAATTCTATCTTACGTGAATAATTCAAGTTTTCTCGAGTTAAGAAGGATTTTTACTACTGCATGAATTGTCGTGTGATCTTTCAAGTCAAGATTCAAGGCTGGAATGACAATTAATTTCTGAATATCCTCGGGAAATTTTTCTGAAAGCTTCGTTGTAATTGTTTCAAGCATTCTCGACGGTTTTTCCAGATGAATTATCTACAATTATAAAAAGTATTTGTAAATTAAAAAATTAAATTTAACCTGTTAATTTACTGTACCTTTTTTAGAAGCATTTCTGAGCTAACAGATCTCACATAGTGACGTCCAATGTCAATTTCAAGATTACAGATGAATGTACAGAGATTACACATTGCTTCTAGAGAAAGTGTATCAGATAATTTGATTATTAAACGAGGAATTTGCTCGTATGGAAGCTCCTTTAATTTATTCAAACTTGTAGTTTCATCTTTGTTTTCTAATATTTCTCGAACACATTCAAAAACACTGAGAAAAATTGTTTCATCTGCTGAAAAATCATCAGAAAAATCTTTTTCCTGTGGCCATTGTACTCCTGATGTTGCTTGAGAAAGAATTCCACATTCAGTTATACTAGCAGACCAAAATCCTATGCCAATATTCATTTCATTAGTTTCAAGATTTGTTGTAAAATTTTCCTTAAAAATAATTAATTATTTCAAAACATTGATTCTAATTTAAAAATAATTTAGCATAAAAAAAAAAAAAAAAACTAACCTCAAAAGCAAATAGTCGTTCCCATTTATTTTTATTTGAATTTGTTGATTCTTCGCTAAGTGTTGATTTTAATGTATTTAGTTTTTTTATAGTTTTTCCAGATAAAGTATAATCACCAAAACAATTTTTTTCAGCCATTTTGCAAAATATACAACAATCAAAAACGATTGTTTCAACCCCCGCCAATTCAGCGGTTCTACACTTTTCCTAAAGCAAATAGCACACAACCTACATTATCGACATATCCGTGTTCTTTATCCTTCATGAAAACTAAAATGGTGGGGCGTCCTAGAGCAGCTAACCGCATAGTCACCACCAACAGACTGAGAGAAAAACTTTCAACGTGTCAAAAAAAGCAAAAACAAATGTGACGAGTGTGTAAATGAGGCATAAGCAGAATTATGATATATTCAATAATTTTATCATAGTAATTAATTAATGATCACCTAGTCAAAAACTAGAGTCTAAGATTTATTAAAAAAAAAAAAAAACAGAATGCAGACTTCAAGTTCGAGCAAGCCTGATTACATCAGTTTAAATATCAACGATATCAGTGGAATTCCTTTTAAAACTCCATCAAAGACTCTCTGGCGAGTAGGTATTTTTCTAACCTATGCATTAACTATCCAACAACTAATTCAAGTTAATCAACATTTAATTATATTTCAGAAATGGAATCAACTATCTCGATTTCAAAGGAATGTTATTTACTTCATGATCATAACAGCTCTACTCATTGCCTTCTATTTTTTGTCGGGAGACTACCGAAAAACTACCTATGAGCCGGAAAGAATTTCTGGAGACAATGATATGCTCCACGATACGACTAAAACACCCAAGGTACATAATTTTTATAGAAAAAACTCTTATATTCAATGTTTAAAATATTTATCCCAGTTGACAGAGGTATTAGTGATGTTGGACAATGGCGAGCGCACAGATCACGATGCAGCTGGTGGTCAAGTGATCGAGGAGCCGGAATTTCCTCCCGAGATCAATCAAATCGATGACAATCAAATTGGCGAACCTCCACAGCCAAAACCAAATGTTTTAAAGTTCAACGGGCCTCAAAACAACCGACAGAAGGCGATTGTGCAAGCATTTAAGCACTCCTGGTCTGGATACTCGAATAAACACGTCTGGGGGCACGACAACATCAAACCAATTTCTGGAAGCTATAGCGAGTGGTTTGGACTCGGTCTAACGATCGTCGATGCCTTAGATACCATGTATATAATGGGCTTAAACGAAGAATTTAAAAAAGCACGTGATTGGGTGCAGGAGAGCTTGAAATTTGACGCTAATCGCGATGTAAATCTTTTCGAAGTGACAATCAGAGTATTGGGTGGTCTCCTAGCGACTTATCATCTATCGGGCGAGAAAGTTTTTCTCAATAAATCTGTAAGTTTACTTTTTAATTGACATCGGTTAATTTTTTATAATTTTTCTTTTGAAATTTCAGGCGGATTTGGGCGACAGATTGATGCCAGCCTTTTCCACGAGGTCGGGAGTACCATTTTCAGATGTGAATCTAGGTACAAAACGTGCTCACGGACCCAATTGGAGCCCCGACAGTAGCACCAGTGAAGTCACGTCAATTCAGTTGGAATTTCGCGATCTCAGTCGCAGCACTGGTCAGCCAAGGTTCGAAGAAGCCGTGACAAAGGTCTCGGAACACATTCATAACCTAGAAAAATACGATGGATTAGTTCCAATATTTATTAACGCAAATACTGGACTTTTTCGCGAGTCTGCGACGATCACATTGGGCGCTCGTGGTGACAGCTACTACGAGTACTTACTTAAACAGTGGCTACAAACTGGGAAAACTCTGGAATATTTGCGCAATGATTATATTCTAGGTATTTACGGTGTGCAAAAACATCTTGTTCGACGAACTGCTAAGAATAAGTATCTTTTTATCGGTGAGCTGACTGGTGCATCGAGAACTATGAAACCCAAGATGGATCATCTTACGTGTTATCTACCTGGCACTTTAGTTCTTGGAGTTCATCATGATATGCCGGCAAATCACTTGGATTTAGCCAAAGATCTTATGGAAACGTGCTATCAAACTTATGCAGTTCAACCGACATTTTTAGCTCCGGAAATTACGTATTTTAATGTTCAAGGCAGTGACAACAATCAACAAGACATGTATGTCAAGAGTACAGATGCTCATAATTTATTGCGACCAGAATTTATTGAAAGTTTATACTACATGTGGTATTTTACGGGAAACAAAACTTATCAGGATTGGGGTTGGCAAATTTTTCAAGGATTTGAAAATTATACTAAAGTTTTAAAAGGATATACGAGTATTGGTGATGTGCGTAATCCTAAAGCTACTCAACCACGTGATATGACAGAGAGTTTTTGGTTTGCAGAGACTCTCAAGTATCTTTATTTACTTTTTGATGATTCACGACAATTAATTGATCTAGATCGATGGATATTTAATTCTGAGGGACATCCCCTGCCAATTTATGAAACGTAGTTTATTACTGTACTATGGTTTTTTTTGAAAAAAAAAACACTCCATTCTCGCTGTTTTCCAGAGAAATATCTTGATTTTTGTTTTTAAACGAGAATGTCTAGTCTTACTATCAATTTTTGTACAGTTTTACTCTGTGGCACTTGTTTTTAATGTTTTTTTTTTATGTGTTTTATAACGAATTGCCTTTTAAGTATGAATTTTCAATCTAGAGTTATACAATTTATTTATTCTTAATGAATCATTTTGCACGCTATTCATTTTTTATTTGTACATATTGACAATTGAATTAATTATTATAATATAACCAACATCGTTCCATATCAGTGTAAGAAGGAATAAATCATCTCGAGAGAGAATAAATCAGACCGTTGGAGCATCTGTAGAATATATAATAAAATTATTATTATCGTATACAGCTAAAGATGTCGTTGAAAAGTGTTATATCCTGTCGTTTATTATTATCCCTATTCTAATTACAGCAGGTCCTTGAAATTGAAAGTAGTTCTTTATCTATAAGTAATATTTGATTGACCGCAAGGCTATATGATAGTCTATGGGATAACGTGTTCGCCCATGGAGACAGAGACGCTGGGATCAAATCCGGGTGACGACAATTTTTTTTTTGCTTTTGAATTAGCATTGTTTACTTCATACATCATTTTTTTATGCGATGTAACAATTAATCTACTTTTTTCAAGGATTTACCTAACGTTTGAATGATAACAAAAATTTTCTTTCTTTAAATTTAGTTTTTTAGGAATTGTGGCTACGGATCGATAGTTACAGAAAATTTTATTGAAACGTTTTTTATAGCAAATTTAATTTCCTACAATTTATGTGGAATACAGTTGTGCGATATCTTGTGTATTTACGGAGTTATCACAAAAAAACTAAAATTAATATAGGTTTTTCAAGGATAACTTATACTATATTTTCGAAAATTAATTTCACAGTAGAGCATTAGGGAGTTGCTTAAATAATAGCAAATTAATTGTTGTACAAGATTCATTATTAAAAACTGCATAAAAATGCGTTTTTCCCGTGTTTTTTAAGGAAAAACGACAATTTTAAGACATGTGGCGCCATCTAGCGGCCGGCACGAAGAACTAATTTTTCATTGTTCGACTGTCACTTTTCGTTTTTCCTCAATATCTCGCGAAATAAGGCAGATATCGAAAAATGTTGCTCTTTAGAAATTATTGGGAATCAAATTTCCTACAAATTATGTTGAATAAAATTTTCTGTAGCTACTGATCTGTAGCCAGAAAATCCAGAAAACTAAATTTCGGAAAATGTTTTTTTTTCTCGTGATTAAAGGCTTCTAACTGGTCTAATTATCAATTATATACAATAATAAGTTGTTTAAGCCACGGAAATCACGTTATTTCTGCTTTTTTCCGTGACGGAAATAATTCGGATTTTTTGGCTAAAACCTGCCCCGTCAGATGAATAAACTATTTTTTAATATATTTTCATTAATTAGACTTATAAAAACACTTTTCCGTGCTCGAATTGCGAAAAAAAAAAATTTTTTTTTAGACAATTTATGAAATTTGTAAGGCATATATAACAAATATTGCTTTTTACAATCAGTACATTGTGGTCTAGTAGACTAAGTGTCTGCTCGCGAAGTCTGAGGGCGCGGGTTCAAGTCCCGCATACGGTATTTTTTTTTTGTGATAAAATGATTTTTTTTTCAATTTAAATTCTTTTTTTTTAAATAAATTTTTTAAATAAAATTCAACTTTGTGGGGGTTTTTAAGGTAGATCACTCCCTCTACTCACCCGTACATATAAAAGACGTGACAAGCGGTTAATTCAAAACACAGTATTTATTTCAGGAAACACAAGTATGATAAAGTCGAAAGTTAGAAAGCGAAGGTGCCACGCCTAGCCTGTGGCGTATCAGAATTTAAATTTCGTGTGAAACTCGGTTCACGGTGGCCGTAGTTCTAGTGGTTTGGCTAGGTTCACGTTCGGTAGGTAAGGAGGGTACCATACCTCCACA